>CAKNXH010002017.1:61389-73391 GCA_932178445.1 Andricus quercusramuli | reverse complement strand
ATATTCTGTTGCTGATGAGTCAGCTGAAATCTTTTTTGGAGGAAAAATATCCTTTCTGAAAATTTGTCTTTTCAATTCAAAAGTTCTTCTTTTTTTTAGTAGAGCTATTGCATCTTTCATCGACAAACATGCAACTGCTTCGTTGAAAATGCAACTGTTTCCTAGAAAATTTACTTTTTGGATGAAAATTCAACTCTTTTTTTGAAACTTTGTTTCTTTTAAATTCACTTGTTTCAGTAGAATTTTCATTTTTCTTGGACAATGCAAATGTTTGGTTGAAAATTTAACAATCTTGTTAAAAGTCATACTTTTTGATTAAAAATTCGACTATTCAGCATAAAATTAACTTATAGTTTACAATTCTTATTTTGGTGTTGGAAAGTGAAATGGAATCTTCTTTGGATGAAACTTTAACTATGTTTTTGAAGTTTTTTTTTTATTTCTTCTGTTTCAGAAGAAATATTTCATCTTTCTTGAATGAAAATGCAACTCTTCTGATGAAAATACATATCTTTCTTGAAAATTTGTGTCTCTGATTTCACCATGCTTCAACAGAAAATACATTTTTTTTTTTAATAAAAATGCAACTGTTTGGTTTAAAATTCAACAATTTTGTTAAAAAGTCATACTTTTTGGTTGAAAGTTGTGCTGTTCTGTAGAAAATTTAACTATATTGTAGAAAATTTACTTTTTGGTTGAATTTAATATTTTGGCGTTGAAAAGAGAACTGCAGTCTTTCCTGGATGAAAATTTAACTGTTTAAAAAAAAAAAAAATTTATTAAAAATTCACCTCTTTTGAGAGAAATTTTATCTTTATTGGATAAAAATGCAACTGTTTCGTTGATGATAAAACTATTTTGTTAAAAAGTCATACTTTTGGTTGAAAATTCTACCGTTTTGTTGACAATTAACTATTCCGTAGAAAATTTACTTCTCGTTCAAAGGATGAGAGTTCAACTTTTAAAAAAATATGTCATATTTTCAATAAAAATTCATCTGTTTTTGTACAAATTTCATCTTTCGTGAATAAAAATTCAACTATCTGGTAGAGAATTCAAATATTTCGTTAAAAATTCATCCCTTTTGGTTGAAAAAATTCGTCTTTTTGAATGAAAAATTCAATTTTGTTCGTAGAAACTTATTTTCTGTTAAAAAATTCATATATCTTGATCATGAAAAGTCAACTATCATCTTTTCTGGATGAAAATTCAACTATTTTTTTCAAACTTGTTTTCTTTTTAAATAAAAATTCATCCTTTTTAAGAGAAATGCCATCTTTTTTTGGATAAAAATGCAACTATTGTGTAGAGAATTCAACAATTTTGTTGAAAAGTCATCCTTTTTGGGTAAAATTTTATATTTTTGGATTTAAAATTCAATTTTATGTGTAGAAACTTATTTCTTGGTTGAAAATTCTTATTTTGATCGTGAAAAGTCAACTAAAATCTTTTTCAACAGAAAATTCAACTATTTTTTTTTAAGTAATGGTTTTGATTTATAAATTTATCCGCTTTGCTAGAAATTACTTTTTTCTTATGAAAATGCAACTTTTTGGTTAAAAATCATTTTTCTCTGCTTGAGTGTTCAACTATTTTGTTTGAAAGATTTGGCTGAATCACTCAGTTAAGAAATAATTTGTTTAAGAGTTATATTTGTAGTTGAAAATTCAGCTCTTTCGTTGAAAGTTGAACTATTTTGTTGAAAATTAATCTTTTTAAATTGAAAATTCAACTTCTTGGGTAAAAGCTGAGCTACATTGTTAAAAAATTATTTTTTTGTTTAAAGGCTTATGTCTCTGGTTAAAAATTTAACTGTTTAGTGGAAAATTCTTTTTTTTTTGTTTAAAATTAATTTTTTAACTGAAAATGTAACTTCTCCATTTTTTCAAGGTTGATCATTTTTAGTTGAAAATTCTCCTTCTTTGGTTAATTAAGAAGACATTTTTTTTGGACAAACATAATCCGAATGTACCTAGGTTTTTATTTAAATCTGCAAATTAAAATTAAACCGAGGAAACCGAGAAGAGAGCAATGCGAATGAACAACAAAATAATAGTTGTAGTTTTTAAAAAAAAAATTATTTATGATAAAAAATTGTTGAGTTAAACTAAAAAAGACAAGTTTTCAACAAAATAGTTGAATCCTCAAACAAAAAGAAGGATTCTGAACAAAACAGTTGACCTTTCAACGAAGTTGTTTCATTTTCAAAAAAGAAATTAAAGTTTCTACCAATCAGTTAAATTTTCAAACAGTAATATGAATTTTTAGGCAGGGAGATTAAATTTTCACCTAAAAAGACAAATTTTCAAGAAATTGATTGAATTTTAACTAAAAAAGTCAATTTTCCACAAAAAATTGAATAACTCGACTTTAAGTTAACAATTAATTTTTACCCAAAAAGGAACGGACAATATTGGAACGGAATTAACAGGAGCTGAAATTGTATTATTCCTTAATAAAACCGTTCAAAATTAAATAATTTGAAATTGGAAGTATTTTGGATTAAGAGATTTTGCATCTATCGTCTTCAAAATTGAAAATTTTTTGAAAATTGAACAATTTTATTAGAAGATTTTTGAAGATTAAGAACAAAAAATGTTGAAGCTAAAAACCATTTCAAAAGGTTTCAAAATAATAAAAAATTTTAACAAAACTCTCAAAAAACTGAAAATGATTTTTCTTTAAATTGATTTTAAAAAGTATTTGAAAAGGTTTCCCAAACTTTCAAAAAAGAATCTAGAAATTTTAATGCAATTTTTGGTAGAAAAAAATATGAGTACCAAGATGATAACAAATGTTTTATTAGATTCCTGAAAAATATTTAAATAATTTTTTTAAACAAATTTTTGAAAGAATATTCAAAAAGAATTAGAAACAAATTTTGATGTACAAATTAATGTTTCCAGCTGAAAATTAATTGAAATAATGTAATTTAAAAAATTTATACATTTTTTCAATCATTCTTCAATTTATAGTATTGCAAATGATAGCGTAGATTTTTTTTAAGTATTTGAACTGTACAATGTAACAAACTTTACATTTTTAAATTTTGCAGTCTTTTTGGGTTAAAAAATCACTGACTTCGAATTCAAATTTCTTTGGAATTTGATTTTTTGATTCGAAAATTCATCTGTTTTAGTAGAAATTTCCCTGTTATTGGATAAAAATGCAACTATTTGGTTGAAGATTCAAAAATTTTGTTAAAAAGTCATTTTTTTTTCTTTCAAATTCCACTGTTTTATTGAAAATTCAAGTATCTTTGAAGAAAATTTACTTCTTATTTAAAACTCATATTTGAATGTTGAAAAGTCAAATAAAAATATTTTTTGGATGAAAATTCAACCTTTTTCAAATTTCTCTTTCTTACTGGAAAATTCATCTGATAATGATTAATTCAAGTCAACAAACATAATTGTTTTAACAATTTACTATGCTGTTTTTGCTAACATTTTCAACTTTTTGTTGAATTTTCATTTAGAGTGAGATAATAATTAATTAATATTCATTAAATTGTTTATTTAAACAATTTTGTATTATTTTTAATAATATGATCTTTGAATAATGTTCGAAAGTTACGATTTTCTCTGAAAGATTCCACTTTTCGTCAACTTTTCAATTAGAGCAAGGTTAAAAATCAGTGTAAGTAACCAAAAGATAATTGTTTAAACTAATTGATATTCTTTATAGCTATCTTCTCCTGTAGTAATGCTAGATAGTTGCGGCTTTTTCTGAACTTTTTCACTTTTTCTCAAGTTTTTTCTTAAAGTGTAATGATAATTATTAATTAACAAATATAATTGTTTTAACAATTTACTATTATTTATAATAATATTCTCTTAGAATAATTATAGAAACTTGCAGTTTTTTCACAATTTTTCCACTTTTTGCCCAATTTTCAACTAAAGTGAGTTGAATAATTAATTAATGTTAACAAAATCAATTGTTCGAACAATTTATTGTAATTTTCAATAATATTATGTTTGAGTAATGTTAGAAATTCGCGTTTTTCTGTGAAATATTTAACTTTCTGTCCACTTTTCACTTAAAGCGAGGTAAAAATTAGTGCAATTAACCAGAAAATAATTGTTTAAACAATTTACTTTCATTTATAATAATATTCTCTTAGAATAATGCTAGAAAGTTGCTGTTTTTACTAACATTTGTAACTTTTGGTTGACTTTTTAATGAGAGTAAGATAATAATTAATTAGTATTTATAAAATTTATGAAACGATTTATTAATATTTTTAATAATATTATCTTCGAATGAATTTAGAAAGTTGCGGTTTCACCTGAAATTTTCCACTTTTCTTCAACATTTCACTTAATTAGTTAAGTAAAAAATAATTTATTATTTGCTCATCACTAAAAAGGCAAAGCAAAGGCGAACATCAGTTTCTAAAATTATTATTAATTTTGTTAAAAATTTTTGTTAAAATTCTAATCAGTTTGAGAGGTATTCAGGAGTTTTGAAAACATACAAAAATAATATTTAACTTGAAATAATTTCAAAAAAAGGTTGACTAAATGGAGATTTTTAAAGATTTCAAAAAAAAGGCTTAAAAGCTTTTTAAACATTTTGAAAGGTTTCAAAAGACTAAAATAATATTTTGTTACTATTTCTGGGAAATTTTAAAATAAGTTCTTATATTACCAAATTTATTTTAGGAAAATATTCAAAAGATTTCAAAAGATTCGAAAAGATTTCTGAATTTATCAAAAAGGAATCTGAAAGATATTTAGGCAATTTCTTTGATTGAAAAATTTTTTTTTTTAATTTTAAAATAAATAAAAATTTGAAAAGTTTCAAGATAATAAAAAAATATTTTATTGCAATTTCTGAGAAATTTGAAAATGATTTTTTATATTACCAAATTTATCTTAGGAGGATATTTTTTTTTTTTAAATTTCATTTTACCAAATTTATTTTAGGAGAATATTTTAAAAGATTTCAAAACATTAAAAAATTGTCCGAAAAAATCCGAAAGATTATTAGCCAATTTTTTTTAATTTCGCATAATTTTTTCAACATTATAAGAAAAATTATAAGTTTTTAAAAATTTCAAAAATAAATAAAAATGTGAAATGTTTCAAAATAATATAAAAATATTTTATTACGATTTCTGGGAAATTTTAAAATGATTTTTCATATTACCAAATTGATTTTACGAGAACATTCTAAAAGATTTTAAAACATTCAAAAAGATTTCCAAAAAGGAATCTGAGAGATTCTTAGGAAATTTTTATCATTTTGCGTAATTTTTTCAAAATTTCTAGAAAAATGAGAAGTTTTTAAAACATTTTAAAAATTAATGAGAATTTGAAAAGTTTCAAGATAATGAAAAAATATTTTATTTCTATTTCTAGGAAATTTTTGAATGATTTTTTATATTACCAAATTTATTTTAGGACAATATTTCGAAAAAAATTTTATTTTACCAAATTTATTTTAAGAAAATATTTTTAAATATTTCAAAGCATTACGAAATTGTCAAGAAGGAATCTGGAAGATTTCTAGGCAATTTTTCTCATTTTCACGAATTTCTTCGAAATTTTAAGTAAAGTTAGAAGTTTTAAGAAAATCTCAAAAATAAATAGAAATTTGAAAATTTTCAAGATAATGAAAATGTTTTCTTAAGATTCATGCGAATATTTAAAGTGATTTTTTCTTTAAAAAAAAATTTGTTTGAAAGAATATTTTAAAAAATTTGTAAACATTACAAAAGATTTCCACTATTGGCAGAAACGAATCCAGAAGATATTAAGACAATTTTAGTCATATTTCCAGTCAGTTAAAAATATATTTAGGAATTTCAGATGCTTTGAAGAGAAATAAAATATTTTTAAAACAAAAAAAAAACGTTTTGACAAAAGAGATAAATTTTCAACAACAAAAAAGTTGAACTTTGAAATAAATATTGGAATTTTTAACAAAAAACAGATGAAACTCCTTCCAAGAGAAATAGTTTAATTTTCAGATAAAAAAGATAAATTTTCAACCAGAAATGAAGAAGCTTAATTATCCGTAAAACAATTAATTTTCAACAAAAAAACACTGGGTTTGAAACAAAATAGTTCAACTTTCAAGAAAAGACATGCATTTTTCAACCAAAAATATGAATTTTTAAAAAACAAAATTTTTCGGTCAAGAAAGAAATATGAAAGGTTTAAAAAGGTTTTGAGGTTTTAAAAAAATATAAATTGTTTTTCACGAGATTTCAGGGAATTTTTTAATAGAATTTTTATTTTAAAAACTTAAAATTAAATGTATATTTTCAGAGATTTAAAAAAAATAATAATAATAAAAGCCTTTCAAGAATTTTGAAAAGATTCGAGAGAGCAAAAAAAACTTCGTTTCGATTTCTGGGAAATTTTAAAATCATTTTTCATATTACCAAATTTATATTAGGAGAATATTTAGTACGATTTTTTATTTTACCAAATTTATTTTAGGAGAATATTATAAAAGATTTTAAAACATTTCAAAAAATTTCCAAAATTGATAAAAAAAAGGATCACGGAGGTTTTGAGGCAATGGTTTAAATTTTCAGAAATTTTTTAAAAATTTTAAGAAAAGTTAGAAGTTTTAAACAAATTTGAAAAGTTTCAAGATGAAACATTTTTTTTCTCAAGATTCATGGCAAGATTTTGAGCGATTCTTTCTTAGAAACAAATATAACTAGTTTTAGGAAAATATTTTTCAATTTTTTGAAACATTACAAAAGATTTCCACATTTATCAAAAACGAATCCGGAAGATTTTAAGAAAATTTTAGGAATATTTCCAGTAAGTTCAAAATATATTTAAGAATTTCAGACACTTTGAAGAGAAATAAAATATTTTGAAACTTCAAAAGATTTCCAAAAATTTATTTGAAATTTTTTAGTTTTTTCCAAAGGTAAAATAATCCTGAATATCTTTTAAACTGACTTGAATTATTTCTAAAATTTTGACAAATCCTGTAAAATGAGGAAAAAATTTTTCAGAACTTTTCTAGATACTTTTTCGATATATTTGAAATCTTGAAAAATCTTTTTAAATTTTCTCGAGAAACCTAGGAAAATTATATTTATATAATCTTATAGCAAATAAACAAAGAAATATGAAAAATAGTTATTTGTAATTTTTATTTTGTATTAAAAATTGCTCTTTCTTCTTAAATTATAATTCGCCTAAAACTTTTTTTTTCTTGATTAAAAAACCTTTTTGTTTGAAAATTCGTCTTTTTTACAATTCATCTCTTTGCTTGAAAAATGTAATTATTTTTTTGAAAATTGATTTTTGAAATTGAAAAAAAAAAACAATACGGAATTCATTCACGGATTCCACTATTTTTGGTTTACAAGTAAAATATTTCTGCATTGAATTATCAACTATTATGTTTTTTTTTTAAATTCATCTTTTTTGGTAAAAAATTCAACTGTTTTGTAGAAAATTCGCCTCTATCGGAAATTTTTTAAATTAAAGATATCCGAGCGATCAAAACTAAAAATTCTAAAAATTCGGGATATATTTCAATCTGTTTTAAATGGAATTAATTATATATTTTTTATTCATAGACTCTTTATGAGGAAAATTCTCGAAGAAACTTTTTTATTGTGTACATACGAAAAGAGAATGCCAAGGTTTAGTACATAAGAACTAAGTAAACGAAGACAAATGTGAGCAATACAAAATTTTTCAAAGACTATTAAAATCAGCTGTTCAAACCATATATTTTTCTTAATTTTAAAATATAATCATTATCAACAAACATCCATTTTATACTAAAGCTTCAAGAATTATTCTAAAAAAAGCTAGCAATAAATATTTCAATTTAAAGCAGATTTCAACGTTTCACAAATTGTCAGAAACATTTTTATTTATTTTTTTTTAAGGGATTTTTTTTATTATTAAAACATAATTATCTCCTGCAGAAAAGTTTTTCAAAGTCTGATAAAAATGTATAAGACTAGAAACTACCGAAAGTGTAAAAAATTAAATTTAAAAAAAGTTTAAGATGATGCCAATAGCTTATTTTTTTATTCAGAAAATACTATACCCTACTCTTAGGCATGTTATTGTTTGCGATTTTCGCAATAATTTTTTTTCTAGCCACTTTATTGAATATGACATATTTGACAATAGGAAAAATCTTCAAATAAACATCGCTACGTGACTAAAAAAAGGTGAGAATAATATTTTTAAAAACAAAGTACAAGTCGTTATTTATCATCAAGCTCTATCTTTCCGTGATTTTAAATTAGTTTGTTTTATTACACAATATCCTGGGTCTTTTTTATTTGTATTGAATAAATATCTCTGAATATCATCGTTTTAATTATTCAAAACTTAGATGGAATATTATTTTCGAACTTTGAAAAATTTTTTAAAATAACGAAAAAAGCAGTTACAGACCTCGTATAGTGTTTCAACTATTAATTAAATGAAATTAATTATTTTTATGCATTCGTATTTTAATTTAATGATTATCCACTGTAGGTTGCATTATCCATTGTAGAAAGGCTTCCCCTTCATAATTCTGATTGATTTTTAAATATTCTTTGCACAATCAGAATAAACTTTAGAGTTAAAATAATTTTTTAACAATAGTTCTTCAGTTTGAAGGATTTGAAATCTGGATTCAAAATATTTCTCCCCGATCTGCTCAATTTGTCAACGGAATGAGAAATTTTACAATTTCAAACGCTCTTAATATAAAATTTCCTGATTATAAAGCTTCAATGATAAATTATTCTATTGTAAATGTTCCCAGTTAGAATGGTACCATTTTTTCTAGTTATGAATTTTAATTTTTAAAGTTTCATTGTCATTGAAATTGATATCCAGAAGTACTCCACTAGGTGGAAAATAATACTTTTTGGCAAACGAAAAGTCGAGAAAGTCCTCAAATGTGTAGATTTCGTGCCGAATTTTGAATTTTTAGGGCAGCCAAAAAACTTCATTTTCAAAATACCCCAACTGTAAAAGCTTAATTTTCAATCCACAGAGACAAATTTCCGAATAAAATAGATTACTTTTGAAACAAGAATTGAATTTTTGACCAAATAATTAAAACTTCAACGAAATAGCTAAATTCTTAAACAAATAATTTTGAACAAACAGTTGAATTTTTAACTGAAAAGGATGGATTTTTAATCCAAAAGCACGAACTTCATGTCCAAATAGGCGAATGTTCAACAAAAAAATAACTTGAATTTTCAACAAAATAATTGAATTTTCAGCAAAGCAGTTCAATTGTTAACAAACTGGTTGAATTTTCTACTTGCAAAAGTGAATTTTCAACTAAATAGTCGAATTTTTAAACCAAGAAGTTGAATTTTCAAAAGCAAAAAAAAACGTTTCAACAAAAAAGACGAATTTCTACACAAAAAAGTTGAACTTTTGAATAAATATTCAAATTTTTAACAAAAAAAAGATGAAACTCCTACCAAAAGAGATGAATTTAAAAAACCAAAAAGACAATCAACAAATTAGAAGATTAATTTTCTACCAAAGAAAAAGAATTTTCAAAGAAATAGTTGAATTTTTAAATAAAAAAGATACATTTTCCACCAGAAATGAAAAAAGCTAAATTTTCAGTAAAAAATCGATTCTCAGCAAAAAAATACTGGCTTTCAAAAAAAATAGTTCAATTTTCAAGCCTAAAGATTAATTTTCCAACCAAAAATACGAATTTTTAGAAAAAAAACATTTTCGGTCAAGAAAGGAAAATATTTCCATCCAAATTCTTATACTTTCAAGAAAAAGACGAATTTTTTGTGAAACAGTTGAATTTCCAACCCGAAAATGTGGATTTTCACCAAAAAAGTTGTGGTTCAACAAAGTGTTTGAATCTTCAACAAACAAGATTTCAAACAAATAGTTGACTTGTTATTTAAGCAAAATTTTAGTTGAATTTCCAACAGCAAAATATTAATTTTCATCAAAAAGTTAATTCTCTGCCAAAATAGTTGAATTTTTGGTAAAAAAGTTGAATTTTTAACGTATCAAAATTTTAGTTAAATTTTCAACACCAAAATACGAATTTTCAACGCATTGTCAATTTTCTGCGAAAAAAGTTGAATTTTCAAACAAGCAAAATCGTAGTTAAATTGTCAACAACAAAATATGAGTTTTCAACAAGAAGCTAATTTTCTGCCCAAATAGTTGAATTTTCAGCAAAAAGTTGAATTTTCAAACAAAAAGGATCTTTCCTCTCGATCTTCATCAAAAGACCAGTATCTGAATGTTTTAACATTTTTAACATAGCATCTTTTATAAATGGAATAAAACAATTTTAAATTCGAATTAAAAAATTTTTAATTCAAATTTAAAATTTAAAATTAATTATCATTAACAATTATTTGAAGTGTCTCTTATGAAAATTCCCTATATTCTGCAAGATTTTATTCAAAATTCCTGACCTTAACTTGAATTTCCCTAACCAATAAAATTCCCGATTTGTTCCCTGATTTCCAGGGTTTCCCTGCTTTCGGAAGTTATTCCAAAAAAGCCCACAGAAGTTGTTTTCTTCAATGTATTTTAGTTTGGAAATTTCTATTGCCTGGAGGTTTTTTTGGATTCAAGGGTAGGAAAATTCCCGAATTCTGGAGTATTAAATTTCTGAATCATGAAATTCCTGAAATGTGGAATTCCCGAAAAATTGAATTCCCGAACAGTTTATAAAATTACCGAATTTGAAGATTCCCAAATACTAAAATTCCCAAAGGAAATTCGCTGAATTGCAAAATATTCGAACTAGAGAATTCTGGAATTTGAACAATTGAAATTTTGTTATAAATATTATTTATTCACATGATAACACAACAATTAAAAATTGTTCTAAAAAAAAATATTTTTAATTTTCTAAAATTATCGTTTGAATTAAAAATAATAATTTGAAAATACGTATGTTTCTGGATAAATTTTTTCCCATATTTTGTTATTTTAAATCCAAACAATAATTATAGAAGCTTTGAACATTAAAAATTCCTTTTTTTAATAAAAACATTTGATTATTGTAATTTTAATCAATAAATAATATTTCTAAAGAAATGTTGAATTTTTAAATTCGGGAATTTCATAATTCGAGAATTTTCTAGTTTGAATATTTTTTTCTGATTTGGCAAATTTTCTGTCGGGAATTTTATCATCCGGGAATTTTCAAATTCGGTAATATTATAAACTGTCGGGAATTTTCCAATTAGGGAATTCAATCATTCGGGGGTTTTCTAATTCGGGACTTTTCTCATTCGGAAATTTTATTATTCGGGAATTTTCCAATTCGGGAACTTGACAGTGTCGGGAATTTTATTTTTCGGGATTTTTGAGTCGTCCCTAATTTTCTACTTTTTCTCGAAAACAATGACAAATACGAAAAAATGTAGAGGTAAAAGTTTGCCCGTCTGAAACAGTTCTATAAAAAATATTTGCGACTTTTTTGCAAAATCTTGCATCGTTTAGGAGAAAAATTCAAAAATCAATTCATGGGTAAAAATAAAAAACGTGGGGTTTTCCAGAAAATCTTTTTTTTTATGTTTCCAAAATTTGAAGAAAGAACTTTATTGTTGAATTTGGCCATTTCGTTGATTTTCAACATTTATTAACTTCTCCGACAGATTTCAAAAAAAGACAATGAAAGATATCAAAATCTTGAAGAAGAAAAAATATCCCAATCAGGTCACAAATTATGGAAGTTTAAAAAATTTCAGATTTTTTGAAAAACAAAGCAAAGAATGCAAATACGCAAAGCTTCGTAGACTTCTCTTTCTTGAAAATTGGAAAAATATTTATTTCTTAATTTTCTCTCAAAAACAACATACGGATTCGGTCATGAATGGAATAAAGTAATTTCGAAGTTAAAAATTTATTATCCTTGCCAGTTATTTAAAGAGCCTCTTACAGAAATTTTGTGACTTTTGCAATATTTTCTTCGAAATCCCAAATCTTCAAATTGGAAAAATATTCATCTCCTAATTTTCTCTAAAAAATAACCTATAGATTCGGTCATAAATGGAATAA
>CAKNXH010002017.1:37006-53503 GCA_932178445.1 Andricus quercusramuli | reverse complement strand
TGTAAAGATGGACCAAGCGGCAGTGCAAAAAGAACTGAAAACAAGTTTCGATTTGACGCCTGAAGATTTGAAAAAAGAATGTAAAGTCGACTTCCCAACTGCGTGGCCCGCCATCGCTACCGCCCTTGAAGGACTTCAACAAGTTGCCGATAATCTTGTAGCCGACCTAGCAAAGACTGTGCCAAAAACTGACAATACATTTGAAGAGAAGATTACAGATAAATGTCAGGCAAGTGAAGAATTCAACGACCAAAGGAAAGCTGTCATCGAAGCAGCTCTATCCTGCGCCAGCGCAGACAGAAAGGCCCAAGTTCTGGCCTTCGCTAAGGATCACACTTGCGGTTAAAGCTTGTGCGTAATCAAGCCACTGTAAGCTTCTTTAACATTTAATATCAAATCCATATTCCCAGGGAGCGTATTAGAGCCACTGCGAAGTTAACTGAGGAGCGCAGCTCGGCTCTCACATGGGGAGAACCCCTGTTAGACCAGCGGCGAGCGTGCGCGCGCACGGCGGGCACGCACGTTGATTGGCGAATCCCACTCTTTCGCGCCGACAGTTCTCCGCAGCTGAGAGCCGAGCTGCGCGTGTCAGCTCACTTTATAGTCGCTCTAATCCGCTCACTGATTATAATTTCAGTAAAAGTTTTTTTTGCTATATGATTCCACTAACTGATCGTTTTTAGCTGCCAATCAAAAAACAACCAAATTAAATCAGCCAATGGTTGTTCGAATGAATTCAGCCTGAATAGCTGAAACAAACGTGAAAACTCATCACCTGAAGTAGGGAAATATTTCAAATGACTATTTATTTTGTGAGTTTATTTTTTTGTGTGTTTCAAGGTTACATAAATATAATTTTTCTAAGAATTACAATTTCAACAGAAAAGTTAATCTTTAACAAAATAGTTGAATTTTCTATCGAAAAGATTAATTGTTCACCAAAAAAGAATAATGTCGAACTAAAATGATGAATCTTCAACGAATATTTCGATTTCAATTTCGAGACTTTACTTCAAAATGAAATGGTTCAATCTCAAATAATTTCAATTCCAAATCATTCAATTATGAACTTCTTTATTCAGAAAAGATAAAAGATCAATTCCTTTTTATTCCATTCGAAATATTCTCCTTTTCCATAATATTACCTAATTCGGCGTACTTCAAGTTAGAACATTTTCAATTCGAAATCCAAAAAATATTTGTTTAATAATGTATTTTTAAATTGTTCATATTTTTATGGTTAGAAAAAAAAATGAAGAGAAGTGAACGCATTTCCTGCTATTGTTTTGATCCTTCATTCATTTTCACTGAATTCATTCGATTATTATTTATATTTTATGAAGATTTGAATATTGTTCAGACTAAATATTGTTTAATTTTCAGAGCCAAGCGAAAAGATCGAAGCGGGTCAAAAAAGTGGCTGGAGAACCAAAGGACAATATATATGACGACTCGGAATGTTCCAACCTGATTATGAATCTAATTATGAATCTAATTATATGCATCTAATTATATGAATTTAATTATAAATCTAATTATCTAATTATCCGCTGTACTATTTACGGGTTTTACTGCGATTTTCCTTGTGTGCTACAAAATACATATATTGACTATTGTAGGTTAATACTAGTGCAGATTTTTGGAAGACGGGCGCAGCCACTTTGTTGTAAAATTCATTATTATTATACTCATCCAACTTTATAGCATAAAATAAAAAGTTATTACTAATTGCAGTCCCCTGTCTCATAATTTTATATTCCAGAGTCATGCTACTCTTGCGTCTGCAAACAATGCCATCTGCAATTATATGATGTTCAGGGAGCCTAATTTTTCATCCTCAAACAAATAATAATTTCTTCATATCTTGATACACTGTGAACTATTTTATTGATTTCTCTACAAGACTACAATCAGAAAGTCTACGCTACAGAGTTACCACAGCGTTATTTTGTGATTCAATAATACGATTAAAAATATGGAGATCTGATGTTTTCTTTATAGCAACTGGATTTGTTCACAACATGATTAGAAACTTACACCTATTTTGAGAATGTAATAAAAAAATGTTTGCTACAACGAAACATTTGCTCACAAAACATAAATGTAGATTAGGAACCCTCTAGGTATTATCCGAATAATTCTTTTTATTTGTTGGCTTGAAATTCCGAAAGAAAATTCTGGGCAAACATAATCATGATGTGCATAGTTTGTAGGATTTTGTAGCCCGGGCTACGAAAGCCTAAAAACGGCCGGAGCAGAAACCCTTATACTATAGTTTCAGTCAGGTGTACGCCCATCCGTCGTACGACCCACTGTGTACATACTGTTAAAACTTTAACTATTTTTCTCGAATACGATTTTTGTCGAAAATTCAAATATTTAGTCGAAAATCAATTTTTCAAACTTAAAATTTAATTCTATCTTTCTTCTATCTTTAGTTCTATCTTTAATTAGCCAATAATATAGGGCAAGATTGTTTTTCAAACATTTCTACAACTCAGCATTGTTTTTTGTTTCATATCTATTCGAAATATTATTTGCTGTACAGATATCGGGCCGCGTACATAGCATCACGTACTTTAAGTAACCAATTAAATTCTTACATGAAGCTTCATAATAGGTTTCTGATTTTAGAGATTGACAAACTATTTTGGATGGTAAAAAAGTGGAAACGTTTTTCCTGTTACTCATATTTAATTTCAATAACATAGACTTCAGATAATATGTTTCATCGAGGGAAATTGTATTTTCTGTACGTTCAATTTCAATGCCCAATGAAAGCTCAATTTTTTTTCTAACCATATCGAAATCTTTCATTAGATAAGCTTTACAATTTTTTATTGTTATCTTGTTGCCTGTAACTGTTACCAAATCATCGACATAAAGTATCAAGTAAATATTTTCACTAATATTACCTTTGTCCGGAAAATTCAAGCATCGCTTAATTTCTAAATTTCTATAATGAAGTTGTTCTGGTATTTCATCAAATCTTCAAAATCAGCATCGAGCTTCTCCTAATTTCTGGCTTATAACTTATATTTTCAACAGTGAACGAAGACTCATCATGTTTTTGTGCTGAACGTTTATTATCTGATTAGGATCAGTCAGATTTTTGTATCCTTGTCTCAGATTTTCTGGTTTATTTAACTCAGGTTTATTATTTTCTGAGAACGCAGAGGTTTCCGCTGGCACTAGTTCGTTTATACCTGGCGTCAAGAAATCATCAAAAGATCCAGAGTCAGACTGACTTATCTATTGCGGAGTAGTGACCTCTTTGAAGCCTATGCGCGGTCGTGTTATTTCATAACTCATTTCACCTACTATGACGTCCCGAGCTTTAATAAATCGCTTGGCTTTTACGACCATTGCTTTATAATCGTTCGGTTCACAACCTACAAAAATTCCTTTGGTTGGTTTTCAATCAAATTTCCCATCACTTGTTTTGTTATGAACGTATGCTGTTGGACCGAAAACTTTCAGATTTTTAATTGTTGGTTTCTTTTTGTACCACGACTCGGACAAAGTTTTGTCGATTTCTAATCCTTTGGTCGGTAAGTGATTAATGAGATACACAGCCTATGATACAGGTTTCCCCAAAAATACTTTTGGTGAATCGGCTGCAATCACAATGGCACCGCCCGTTTCAGTTACTGGTTCAATTCATCCGCACTGCTAAACCATTTTGTTGTGTATGACTCAGTCGCAATTTTTAAATTGAAATTTGCTTCAAGTTTGGCCTTAAATTCCTTGAAAGCATTTACTACACCTGATGTGATTTGTGTGTATGAACGTAAACTACAGTGTAATGAGTACAATAATCTGTAAAAGTGACAAAATAATTTTTGCTATCGACTGTAGGTGGCGATATTTTTCCACACGCATCGAAATGGATAATAAATGAGGGACGCTGAATATATCCTTTTGATTTTGCCTTTAGGAACTGCAATCGCTCCTGTTTCCCATGAATACAAGCCTTACATAACTTTTCAGTTAGTGTGTTGACCTGAATGGATTGAATATCATCAATTATTTTGTATTTCTTCAATTGTATAAATTTATCTTTGAATGGTGAAAGCGCTTATTGCACAATTTCCTTTTTCTTGAAGGCGACGGACTGATAGAAGATTGTAGGGGATTTCTAAGAAGTGAAGGACGTTTTCCAGGCGCCCATGGATTCCTTTGTTGCTTATTACTTTGATAAATACTTTCTTCGTCGCTACTGTGGACATTCTGGTTTTTGCAACCGAAATCTTCAGGGGCATTACCAGGTCCTCGCATTAATAGAGTTTTTAAGTTTGAACATAAATTAAAATCCGTCACTGTAAGTACTGTTTGCCGTCGGGTATCACTCAGTGGTTATAGGTGAGAGAGTCCTTTGCCTCGCTTGCTGTTTACGTTTCTTGGCTTGTTTAAAGTGAATACAGTCCTGTTTTATATGATTTGTCCTGCCACATTGTTCACACCGTATAGTTGAATATTTAGAATAGGGTTTCTTAAATTTGTGTTTGTTCAACTTTGCATTATTGCCTTGATAAGGTTTCTGTTGCTTCCTGTAGTTGTGGTTCTTCCTGTTTCTTTTCTGGTTCTATGATTTGTTCACACTGGCTCGACCTGATGATGGAGGCATGTTCAAGGCTTACAATCCAGTTGCTGCATTCGATTCTGTCCTTATTTTTACTTAGTGGTCTAGATGACGAATTGTCACAAATGCAAGATTTAATTTTTCATCACTGAGGGTATTAAGGGCCATCATGAGTACTTAAAAGTGCGGTTAAAAGATTTGAAACCTTATACATTTCATCCAGTTTTGCCCTAGCAGCAAGTAATTCCGTAAGAATTCCATCATATTTAGTGACATGTAGAATTAATAGTGCCTTCTAATAATTCGAATAATTGCCTTCTAATTTTAATGTCAGCAATTTCTTTCGACTAATCAGTAGGGTTGTGAGGCTCTGTCATTCATAAATTACATCCAAACTTTTGAAAATGTCTTTCGCGTGTTGTTTGTCTTTCGGGAAATTTAAAAATGGAGCACTTGAATACTCAATTATGGTATTTCTTGCGATGGAGTTTTGCTTCTGTAACTCATCACTCGGATTTATCGGAACTTCCACGTCTATCACTGTTAATACACCAAAAGGTGTATCAGTTTAAGTTCACTATGTAGAGCCTACGCTGGAAACTTCCAAATTGCGTATCGTTCATCAATTAAAGGTTTGATATTACGCTTTTCTTATAAATCCATTTTATAGAGTTTCTTTACAGATATTTGTTAGTGACAAACTTAAGACAACTTCGCGGAATTTTATTTTCACCTGGGCCCATAACCTATTAGCAGAGCTATCGAGGTAAGATTGTTCGAATAAAAGAGACGAGATGCAAATTAACTTTCTTTATTGGAACATCTTCAAAGGAAGGCAGCCTAGGCTGGACTGACACTGAACGGCAAACGGAATCGGACATTCTTTCAAAACAAACTGAAATGAAATTTCAGTTTCAATTTATGACTGTACTTGGTCAGGTGTTCAAACCACAAATGTCAAATTATTGGATTTTGTTTGTAAATTTATTTTGGACAGTAATTTTGGATGAAAATTCAAAGAGAACATTTTCCAAATTTTTTAAGGATATTTTTTTCAATATTTGATTATACTATTTTATCAAATCTTTTATCAAATCATGAAATTTCATATTGTTGGCATCAATTTAGGAGATTAAAGCCTTTTACTAAAGGTTTCAGGTAATTTACTTCCTGTTATATCTGTCGGCAAAGTTAGAAAAGTAGAACACCAGATCTAAGACTGCATTTGATCAATAATGCCAGATAAACCTAAAAAATGTTGAAAGATTTTATCGGCCTCATTATTTTCAAAAATTATGAGAAAATTTCGTTTCCACGGATATTTGAAAAAAACCTGAAATTTGTTAAGTTCTTAAAGATCTTCAAAAATCCCCCAAAAAATTTGTGAGCTATGAAAATTCTTTTAAATATTTTTGTATACCATAAAATCTTTAACATTCTTTGAAATTTCTTGAAATATATTGAAATTCTCTAGAATCTTCTGAAATATCCGAAGATCTTTGGAAATTCGTTGAAAATCGCTTGAAATCTTTTAAATTCTTAAAGAGCCCTAAAATCTTTGATAATTTTCATTCAAATATTATAAAATTCATGAACATATTAAATGTTGATACAATATTATCTTCATTCATAAAATTCTGTTAAGTTAAATCAAATCTGGTGAATGTTTTTGAAATCCCTTCAAATTACTGAAATCTTCGGTAATCTTATCAAATTCTTCCTGATTGCCCGAAATTCTAAGCATTTTTCAAACTGCATGCAAATTTTCTCATGTCCTAAAAATCATTAAAATTCTTGAAGATTCTTAAAAATTTGTTTAATCCTTCCCAAAACACTTGAAATCCCTGGAAATTTTGTAAAGCTCCTGGCAATTCCTTGGCATCTTTTAAAATGCACGACGATCTTTAAAATCTTTTGAAAATTTGTGAAATTCCCTTAAATTCTCAAAATTGATTAAAAATCCTTGAAATCTGTTTAAGTATCCTAAAATGTTTGAAATTATTCAAAATCTATAAAATTCTTCAAAATTTTTGAAATTCTTCAAAATCTTTCAAATTCTCTAAAACCTTTGAAATACTTTTAAATATATGAAAGCCTCTTCAAAATTTTGAAATCTTTGAAATCCCACAATTCTTGTGAATAAATACTTTAAATTTTTACAAAAATATTATGAAATCCCTTAAAATCCTGTGGAATCACATGAAATCTAATGATATTTTTTGAAATAATTTGGAATATTTTTAATTCTACCAAATCTTTTTAGATCTTTGAAAAGTTACTCAAATGCTTTTAAGTGCCTTCAAAACTCTTTATTAGAGTTTCTTCTTAGAGTCTTGGAAATCTTATGAAATAATTTAATTGGTGAATTTGTATTCTATAGTCTCAAAATATTATCATAACAACTTTTTAAATTTTTTCGAAAAATCGGAACTTGAAATTTTGATCGCACAAAAAAGAATAAAAAACTGAAAATTCCATTCTGCGGTCATACTATGCAAAATACGAAAAAAAATGAATTTCCGGAAAAAGCACACAAACAACAATAACATCTTAATTCAAACAATTTTTCACCTACATTATATCTGTAAATTTGCTTCGAACCATCTTACGCTAAGATTCGTATTTTCAGTTAAAACGGTAAGAAATAACATTGAGAATAAACTAATTAAAATGCAAAAACGACACAAGTTGCAATGAAGTGTTTTGTTTTGATGACATCATGGGACAACTGAGAAATGTTTAAAAATAAAATTCCCGAAAAAAAAAATTCGATATGTTGAAGTTCTGAAATCAAAAAATCTCATACAATTTTAAATTGCAGAACTGGAAACATCTTGACAGTTCATATTATTTAATTTCGAAATTTCCAATAATACAACATTTCCGTCATTGAAAATATCTGACGCTATGAAATTTCAAATACAGGCAAATTTCCGAATTGAAAAATAACCGGTTCTAAACAATTATAAAATTGTCAAGTAAAATTGGAAATTATATATCAAATAAAATACTTCTATTCGACACAATTGATTTTTGTATTACATATTACTTATTTTTTCTCTGATTATTGATTTTAAAAACATTTTTTGAGTTGTTCAGAGTTGGAAACTTGTTTATAAGGAAAGTCTATATTGTTTATTTTATATTTCGAATATTACACGGAGCAAAATAGATATTGAAGACTTTGATATTTATAATATATTTTCAGGCTATAAAGACTGTCATTATTTTTGTCGCTCTTATGGTCCAAAAATGAAGATCAAGTTCGTTAACCAGCCTTTTTTAACCAACGGTTCTAGTTTTTTCCACTTTTATCCAGTTTTAGGAGATTATAAAAGATAAGAAATTCTTTTTTACTCGTAACTTCAATTATTCTAGTAAGCCAAGTTTCACTTATTTACTGATGTGATATGAAACTTTAAACATATGCTAGTCCCACATATCTATTTGTTTCCGGGATATAAAGACGTTAATTTTAAGGGGCTCAATTTTGGGAGGTACTTTCATTTTTCTAAAAATATTTATATGCATAAGTGTTGTGTCCCGAAATTTCAATTGTTGAGAATGAGGATAACGGTAACATTTTTGTTTTTAGTGGGTAAGTTATCTTTACAAAATATACAAACACATGATTTTTATACATTACGAAGAAAGCAATGTCTAAAAATAATAAAAGTTACTGCAGAATTAGCTAAGTGCCATTTTTTCAAAAATTGTTTCATTGGCTTAAAAATTAATTGAAATTCTACTGCACGTTGTGATGACAGGATAATATGTTTTAAATTTCCACAACGCAATTTGTTAATGTGAAACGTGTGGATTTTTGTCACAATCTGAGTACTGTGCAAATGTTGATTTAAAATGTTCTATAGATCGTATTTCTGAACCAATTTTAGAGTTTTTTTGATAAAGAGGTCATTCGGAGCCGATATATGAAAAAAATTCTTAATTTGTTAGATTTGACTTTCTAACTTTAATTGCTCCCTTCTTGATTCATAGAATATTTGCGTACAGGGATATTTTCGTTTCATATTGCAGTGTGTTAATAATTCAACATTTTCAGTAAAAAAAAAGTTTCACAAGATTTTACTTTCGTACTTGTTAATCGAGAATTCTGAATATTACCTTCAAGTTCGCGGTTTTCAAGCCAAAAATATGATTTTTCTACAAAACCGTTAAATTCTCAACCGAGAAGATAATTCATTGTTTCTGAAATTTGAGCCAATAATTCATTTGAACTAGAAAGACATATAATATGAAATAAAATAAAATATAAGACAGATAATATAAAACAAATCGTTTCTTCAATTCAAATAAGGAAAAAAGTTGTTATTTGAAACCAGAGCGTTTTTCAAGGCTGGCAATAAAACTTTGATAAGAAAAATCACTTTATACACGTGTTTCCAACGAAAGGTAAATGAACCGTTTCCTCGTTTTAAAGGTTACTGTACCAAAAGTCTAAGTATATAAATGGCCCGCCATCGGCATTCCGATATCAGTAGAAAAATTAGTCTGATTTTTCTCCTATATTGTTATAAACAATCATGATGAAGTTCTTAATCTTCGCTTTGGCGGCTTTTTTCATCGGTGAGTATAAGTGTAAAAATTGAATTGAGGAAATTATTTGTCATTCCGTATGCACTTAACTTAACAATTGTATTCATGATTTTTGTTAATTTCTTTTTTAGGTTATATCAATTTGACTTTCCTAAGATTCTTGAGAAAATTAAAAAAAGGTCTTTAAATATTTCAGATATGACAAACCAAAATTTCAAGGAAAATGTTCATTTTTAACGATACAGTAAAATTTTAGACCAAAAAATACAAATTCTTAAGGAAAATGTGACGCATAATTGACATTCTAATCCAAAAACCTTCTTACCGTCTACTTCCCCCTCTCCTCGCTTCCGCAGTTGGCACTTTCCTTTACCTAATGCCCTTCCCCAGCTATTACTTTTCTTCCTATACTCATCTCCTTTTCTAATCATTTCCTCCACTCCCTCTCACTTACGCTAACTTCCTCTACTTCCTTTCCCTAATTTTCCCTTACTTTTCCTACTTCCCTTCCCCAATTTTCCCTTACTTTCCCTACTTCCCCTACCCTCATTTCCCACAATTTCCCTCGCGTTTCCTACTTCCCCACCACTCAGTTCTGTTCACTTTCCCTACTCTCACCCATAATTATCCCTCCCTTCCCATACTCCCCCTTATCTTACATAAAAACCCCTACTTCCCCTCTCCTAATTTTAGCACACTTCTCCTGACTTCCCTTCCAATATTTCTCCCAATCCCCTTCCTTAAATTTGCGCTTAACTTTCTTGACTTCTCCCATCATTTCCCCTCACTTGCCCTTCTTAGAAAAAAGTAAGATGGACGAACGGACACCCTATCGAAACCAAAAGGCCTAATTTTCTTGCAAAATTAATCTTTCAAAATAAAAAACCATTCGCAATTTCCCCAGGAATCTTCAGAAATTTTTTTAAATTTTTTGAAACCTTTTACAATTCTCAAAAAGCTTTCTTTGAAAAGTTTTCAAAATTCAGATTTAAACAAAAAATTGAAATCTTCTTAAGATTCAAATTATTTTCAAATTTCTTCAAAACTTCTGAAACTTCTAAATGTCGTTTGAAACTTTCCTAAATATTAGTAAAATTCTGCAAAATAAAAGAAATTATCTTGAAATCTTGTAGATTATTTTTTGACCTATTATAAAATTCTCAAAAATCAGGGCTCGGAACTACTCAAGCTTCAAAAAATAGTGAAATAGTAACTATACTTCCCTCAAAAAAGTGACCAAAAAGTAACAATAATTTAGCAAAAAAGTAACAAAAAAGAAAGATTTTTTACCAAAAAAGACGAAGTTTCCACCAAATTTCTGAATTTTCAACAAAAAAATGTACGTTTAAGGAAGCAGTTCAATTTTTAACAAAATGCTTGAAGTTTTTTGACTAAAAAAGATGGATTCTTAACGAAAAATATAATAGTTGATACCAAAAGGCTTTTAAATTTTTCTTGCGAAATTAATTTTTCAAAATGAAAAACCATTTGCAATTTCCCCAGGAATTTCAAGAAAATTTAAAAAAATTGTTGGAAAACCTTTCACAATTCTCAAAAAGCTTTCTACAAAATTTTCTGCAAAATAGTTAAATTTTTTAACATGGAAATATGAATTTGGCGAAAAAGTAACCAAAAAGAATGATTTTTTGCCAAAAAAGACAAAGTTTCCACCAAAATAATGATTCTTCAACAAAAATGTATACATACACTTTCGTTGAAGATTCATTATTTTGGTGGAAACTTTGCCTTTTTTAGGTGAAAAATCTTTCTTTTTGGTTATTTTTTTGCCAAATCTATATTTTCGTGTTAAAAGTATAACTATTTTGTAGAAAGTTGAATTTTTCTGAGTAAAAAAGACGAATTGTTAACGCAAAATGTAATAGTTGATACAATAACCAAAGAAGATTTCAATTTTTTAACGAAATAAGTTATTCTTCAACAAAATTGTTAAGTTTTTTTAGTCAAAAAAACCAATTTTCATAAAAAAAAAGTTGAATTTTCAACCAGTAAATATGGTTTTTTGACAAAAAAGTGATCTGTCGACCAAATAGTTGAATATGCTACGAAAACAGGGGAATCTTCAACCGAAAAAGACGAATTTTCAACAAAATAAGTACATTTCTAAGCGAAAAGATAAATTTTCAGATGAATTTATGTATTTTCAAACAAAAGGGTGATTTTTAATCAAGAAGATTAATTTTTTCACCAAAAAATACCAATTTTAAACTACAATTTCAAAAAAAAAATTTAATTTTAATTTAAAAATTAGCAATTTTAGCTAAATTGCGATTTTGATCAGGAATTGAAATAATTCAATTGATAGCTCTTTTTATACATTCTGCATACAAACAAATTCTTCTTTTACTGTTTTTCCAAATGTTCCCGGCTCTGAAGTGACAAATTTACTGAAAAAATGTGAATTTTTAAATTTTTCATAAGTTTTTAAATAATACGATTAATGAATTCATTCATTTTGTTATTTTGGGAAAAAATTCAACCAAAAGTAGTGTCTTCATAAAATAATTAACTTTTTAATAACTGCAAATCAAAAAAGTAACTAATTTACTAAAAAGTAACCCGTTCCGAGCCCTGTCAAAAAGTCAAAAGAACACAATAAAAATCACGCCGTATACACTACACTGAGCGAAGAATTCCCCAGTGGTTCGGGTTTACACCCCAATAGTTGGGGTGGTTTCTCTTTTTTTCTGTTTCACACGAAGGATTGGTGCGCTCGCACCAACGAGTCGTGCGAGCACCCCAACCATTGGGGTGCTCACCCGAAGCAGCATCGGCCGAACTGGTGGGGTGCGCGCCCGAATGGTTGGGGAGCTTGCACCTATGATTCGGGAGATTCGAGTCGTCCACCGCGTTGGATGTTGTGCGTTCGACTTTGCGCATGTTCGCTAATGGCCGCAGCTGATACACATCAGGCTCTTCCCGAATGTCACTGTTTCTAGTTTATGTCAATTTTATTATTCATGTGCGAGATGTCAATGGAATACAGTGTAAACTAGTCATCTGGTTTTTCTTTGGATAATCTGTTGAGGATATGTGAAACGCGGGAAGAGAATAATAAATAAGCCGATATATTTAACACAAACTATCAGACTTTATTGATACAACGAGATGAGCAAATATTTCCGTACGAACCAAATGGCTTCCAACAAGGGACTGAGGGCGTCTTGCTTTCCGCTGTCCTCTAGGCCCCAAACAGGGCTACTAGCCCGGCTAGCTTGCCAGTACACACGGGTGGACAATATTCGGGGGTTTTTCCAACACTTCCCCTCAAACGTGTGTGCGCAGCATCCCAGCAACTCGTTCACACTATGGACCTACGCCCAACTTCCTCACGTGTTCCAAATGTTTGGGCCCTGCCAAGCCCTTCGTGAGCACATCTGCTACCATTTCTCCTGTCGGCATGTAGTCTACGTTGATGCTCGCACTTTTCAGCGCTCCTCTGATGAAGTGGTGACGAATGTCAATGTGCTTCGTTCGGGAGTGAAACACATTATTTTGTGCCAGCTTCTGCACTCCCTGGTTATCGTTCCAAATCGTTGTAGGTACGCATGATTTGATTCCAACTTCCTCCAGGAATCTTCTTAAATATATGGCCTCTTTTGTTGCTTCCGTTAAAGCCATATATTCGGACTCTGTGCTAGACAATGCCACAGTACGCTGCTTCTTTGCTTCCCAGCTGATCGCTGCTCCTCCGAGAATGAATACGTATCCAGTGTACGAACGTCTGTCACTCGTACAACTGGCCCAATCCGCATCAGCGTAGCCTTCTAAGCCAATTCTCGTTTTCTGGAAGGTGATTCCATGGTTTGTAGTTCCTTTTAAATAACGCAGCACCCTCTTAGCTGCCACCCAGTGCTCTTTCTTGTAGCACGTGTTGTATTGGCTTAACGAGTTGACGGCGAACGTTATGTCAGGACGAGTTCCGACTGCCAAATACATCAACGAGCCGATCAATTCCTGAAATGGATAGTCCTTCAATTCTTCCTTCGAGCAAGATTCTGGTTTTGTCAATTTCATGCTGGGATCCACGGGAGTACTGACTGGTTTTGCGTTCTCCATTCCGAAACGACTCAAAATTTCACTCGTGTACTGCTTCTGTGAGATGTGAATTTTCCCATTTTTCAACGCAAATTCCATTCCCAGGCACTGACGGACTTCCCCCAGATCTTTCAATTCAAATTGAATTTGAAGTTTCTTCTTCAGTTCGGATATCCACGGTAGATTCTGCGATGCTAATAGCATATCATCCACGTAGACGGCTAGCAGCATAATGTCATTACCGCGCTTGGCAATGTAGACACAAGGGTCGGAGTCGAGAGGTTTCATTTCCAATTTCTGAAGTTCCTGATCTATTCGCTTATTTCACTGCCTTCCTGCTTGACGTAAACCGTATAATGACCGTTTTAAAAGACATACTTTATTACCTTTCATGACATCGGATAGCATTCTGGTGATTTTTCCTGCGAGTTCCTGGCCAGCTTTCGTCTTATCCAGCTTTACCTTCTCGGCCATCCCCAGTAAAATTTCCTCGAAGAGATCCGGTAACTCCATGAAAATCTCCTCTTCTAGTGTTCCATTTAAGTAGGCAGTTCCAATGTCCAATTGATGTATTTTGAGGTCATTCTCCACTGCAAGTGCCACGAGAGTCCTAATTGAGCTCAGCCGAGCTACAGGAGCAAACGTTTCATGGTAGTCAATTCCTAGTCGTTGAGTAAATCCTCTAGCTACGAGACGTGCTTTTCGCCTCTCAAGCTTTCCGTCCGGTCCAAACTTGTTTCGTAATACGATTCTGCAAGTGATGACATTTCGATTTCTCGGACGATCAACCAGTTCCCAGGTGTTTTTCTCGATGATCGCTTGGAGTTCGTCTTCGATGGCCGCTTTCCATTCCCCCGCGTTGCTGCTCGACATTGCTTCCTTGAGGGAAATTTCTGCAACTCCTGCAATTTCTTCCGCCGGCTCTGCTTCGTCGATGGGATCTCTAGCTTCCGCTTGCGCGTAAATTTTTCTCGACCTACCTCTCGCTCCAGTTTTCGCGACTCGAGGTCTACCTCTTCCTCTTCGCTGACGATCTTCGTTTTGCAGGTGCCTCTGAGGATGCTCTTCCCCTTGAGCTTGATCCAATTCCTCGTCTTCTTCTTCACTTTCCGATGACTCCCCTCCATCTTCCAGGGGGAGTGGTTGAATTTTCTTCTGCTGCACTTCTAGTTCTATGAACCTTTTCTGAACGCCGTCCGTAATGAAATCTTCAAATTCTCGATTTTCATCAAATTCGTCAAGAAATTTTACATCCCGCGATGCGACTATTTTCCTTTCGGCGGGTATCCAAACGCTATACGCCTTTGACTGTTCTGAATACCCGACAAAAGTACATGGTTTCGACCGCGCTTGGAATTTACATTTCCCTGAAGATGTGTCGAGAGTCGATCCTTTGCATCCGAATATTCCAAAATGAGCGACATTCGGTTTTCTTCCGAGTAATACCTCATGCGCTGTTTTCCCGTCCAAGCTTTTTGACGGACATCGGTTTCGGATGTAATTCGCCGTCGCGATCGCTTCTGCCCAAAAGGCAGGTGACAACTTCGATTCCAGCATCATACACCGGGCCACTTCCGTTAACGTCCGATTTTTCCTTTCAGCTACACCGTATTGCGCTGGTGTATGTCTGACGGTGAGCCTCCGCTTGATTCCGTTCCGGGCGAGAAAATTATCAAATTCCGCGTTACAATATTCGGTTCCGTTATCCGACTGCACGTTTTTGATAAGCTTCTCGAACTGCTTTTCCATGAGTGCCTTGTACTCCTTAAAGGCTTCGAATACGTCGCTTTTCTTCTTTAAAAAGCGCACTTCGCACCATCTCGTATGATCGTCGACGAATACCGCGAAATATCTCGCCCCTCCCAGCGACTCTACGCGCATGGGTCCGCAAACGTCCGTGTGCACGATTTCCAGTACTTCTGTGCTTCGTTCGGATTTCTTAGGGAAGGGGGTACGTGTCATTTTTCCCGCAAGACAGATTTCACACGGCGACAAGTTTTCGTTTCCCTCTACCTTTATCCCCACTACCGAACCTTCCGTCGCGCTTTTCTTCAAGTCCCTTTCGTTCAAGTGACCCATTCGTTGATGCCAAACTTTTAACTGGGATTTTTCACACTTCGTAGTAACCGTCGCGGCCGATTCTAGGTTTTCTGTGGCATAATATAAGTCATTTACCCTATCCGCGACCCACGTCGTTTCGCCCTTAGCATTCAACACGCGCGCGTTTTTCCGAGTAAAAAGTACGTCATAACCGCTATCCGTGATTTTGCTTACCGAAAATAGATTTGATCTTAAATCCGGAACATGTAGTGCGTTTTCCAGAACCAAGACTTTTTCACCGTGATCATCCGACACGTCAATTTTTACGGTTCCTTTCGCATTAATTTTTGTTGATGTGTAGTTCGCGAGATTCACCGAGCGATTTTCTAGAACGGACATTTTCTCGAACTTATTTTCGTCTTTACACATGTGCGAAGTGCACCCACTGTCCAGACACCACTTCGCGTTTGGTTCGCACACGGTTATCCCCACCTTCAGCGCGCACCTGTTTGTCGGTTCATCTGTAGTTGTGAGATGACAAATTTCTTCTGCATTTCCTGCCCTTTCCGTATCATTCGTTCGTTTTTCTTTACACTCACTCGCTTTGTGACCTACCTTCCTGCATCGATGACACCTATATTTGAAGGGTTCCTGTGACGTAGCGGACTGACCATCCCCTCTACCGTTTCTCGCCTCTTGGGACCTCCAGGCTTCCTTCGAAAATGGCCTTTGCTTCCACCACCACTCACTATCAATGCGTTTTCGTCACTTTCCCGCACTTTACTTTTTCGCGCGTCACTTTCTTCGATAATTTTTATCTTCAACATTTCGGGTTTAGGAATTTCATCGCGTGATTCGATGGCACAACGAAAGTTTTCATAGCTTCCCGGTAAACTATACAGCAACAAAATTGCTAGGAGATCTTCATTGATTTCGATCTCCATTTCCTGCAATCTGTCGACTGCATCGAAAAATCCTGCTATGTGGTCGCGCACATCTTCCCCTTCCTGCATCCTGTGAAGAATCAATCTTTTTAAAAGCGTGGCTTTTCTTGCTGGCCCTTTCGATTGATAAATCGATTCCAGTTTCAGCCAGATTTCCCGTTAAGTATTACAACCTTTTAATCTGTCTTAATTCCGAAGGAGAAATAGACAGGACCAAATCTGATTGTGCCTTGAGATCGGCGTCCTCCCACTGCTCTGCTGCTGTTCTGGCAGCTTCGGCGTCAGCTGTTGCCACCGGTCGCGTTGTAACGCCATTTA
>CAKNXH010002017.1:10352-36606 GCA_932178445.1 Andricus quercusramuli | reverse complement strand
TTTCTTCCCTAGGGTTGAAAATTCGATTATCGACCCGCTCCACAGTCATCTCAAGTCGACTTTTCGATTATCGATATGATGAAAAATTGTATGCATGACTCGTCACTCAATGTACTATTTCGAATGGTATTGTTGTTTTAAGTGAATTATTTTTGCTCTTTTCCCAATGCTTAAAAAAATTAATTTAAAGGAAAAAAGCTATCTTACACAATTAATTATTTATTAATCAATTATTCTAGTCTTTGTTTTTGCCTCTTGTGTAAAATAGCTCTTTTTCTTCAAATTAATTCTTTTTTAAGCATTGGGAAAAGTGCGAACATAATTCAATAAAAACAACAATACCATTCGAAAAATCTTTTTTTTTTGTGGTTGACTTGTTATTTGCTCATAAATAAAAAGGCGATGCAAAGTTAGCGATGTTAGAAAAAACCGCCACTTTCTAGCACTTAAGTAAGGATAGATAGATATAAACAATATTACATTCTTTTAACAACTTTTTAGTTAACTTCAGTAAAAATGATTACCTCACTAAGTGAAAGAAGGACAGAAAGGAAAAAATTGCCGAAAACCCATAACTTTCAGAGGCAATTGATATAGATGAAGATGGTAATAAACAATGATAATTTGTTTAAATAATTATCTTTTCTAAATTCAATTAATTACGCCTAATGAAAAATAGACCCGCAGTTGAAAATTTCAGAACAAACCACAACATTCTACCAATTAAGTGAAGAGAATATTATTATTAATTATAAAACATTGTTCAAACCATTAATTTTCTTGGCTTTAATCAATAACTTAACTTATATCAATTGAAAATTTGACTAAAAAATTTTTTTAACCATTTTGTAGCATTTTTCTAAGAGAGCATTTTTCACATTATTATGAAATTGTTCAAACAATCACTCTCGTTAACATTGATGAATTATCACTTCCCTCTAATTGAAAATTGGACAACGAATGGAAAATTTGTGAAAAAACCTCGTCTAACTCCATTCTATGAGAAAATTGCTAAAAACAATAATAAATTGTTTGAACAATTCATGAAAACATTTAATTTTCAGTGAAAATTAATATTTTACGTATTATAAACAATTCGCATTAAAAAACCCGCAAGAAAATCATAGTAAGCGCCAAAAACTCGCAAAACCCATTTTTTAACTTATGGGGTTCCTTTGGGGCCCTATAAAAAACACTTATGGTGTCGGTATTTGAAGAGTGATATTTTATTCGTATACTATGGCTAATTTTGAAGAGAAATGTTAAGTTTCAACTCGATTGAGATAATATTGAGGGTTCTGAATAAAATTTACAAAAACGTATTTTTTTCTTATGGGAAATACATGTTAAACTTCATGGGGCTCGCAGCACCCCTAAATATCATTTTTTCCCAACAAAAAAAGTGGATTTGTTTTTGTGTAGATTCGAACAATAAATAAACAATAAATAAACCAAAAGTTTCTATACAATAATAAATATTTAAACAATTTTAAGGTCTGACAACAGCCAAGATAGGATTTGTTCAAAAAAAGTTTGACAAAGAGCAAGTGCAAACAAGACTGAAAGAAATGTTTGGTTTGACGCCCAAAGACTTGTGGAAAGAATGTAATATTGAATTCAAAACTGAGTGGTCCAAAATTGGTCCTGCTCTTAGAGAATTTCAAATAGCTGCGGATCATGAAGTAAAAGTGGCAGAACAGACCATAGATCTTAATGATCGTCACTACCAAAAAAAGTTTCTGGCTCAATGTAAGGCAAGTGAACCTTTGAATAAAGCAATTACAAATGTCCTTGCAGTAGCGCTACCATGCGCCAAGGAACACAGAAAAGCCAAAATCCGAGCATTCACCCAGGGGCACACTTGCTAAAAACTGTGCAAAATCGAGCCACTGTAAGTTCCTTTCATATTTTATATGAAATTTATATTCCCAGGGAGCGTACTAGAGCCACCGCGAAGTTAGCTGAGGAGCACAGCTCGGATCTCACATGCGGAGAACCCCTGTCGGATCAGTAGGAAGCGTGCGCGCGCACGCTGGCCTGTGAGAGCTGAGCTGCGCTTGTCACCTAACTTCACAGTGACTCTAATCCGCTTCCTGCATATTCTAAAATATAATTTTAGTAATAGTTTATTTCTTGCTGTGAGATTCGACCAATTATTTGTTTAACAAATGCCAATTGGACGATAACCACTAAATCAGGCCTACAAGTTCGTAGCCTGTTTTTATGAGAAAAACTGTATACTGCATCCATTCTAAACCGTATATTTTATAAATAGAAAAAAATTCTTCATAATAATAATAATGATAATAATAAAAATTTTCTAATGAATTTATTTATTTTTCTGATAATAAAATTCTTCTCATACATTTTTTGAACATTTTTCCGCAATTTTCTAAACCAGTGTGATCACTACGGGTTAGACAAAAAACAGTTGAATCCATCTGAAAAGAAACATTTTCAACAAAATCTTTGAATCTTCAACCGAAAGAAGAATTGATTTTCAGTCAATTGTATTCTTACCAGAAACAAATATATTTTCCATAAGAGATGAATCTCCTGCAAAAGAGTTTAATTCTTGTAATTAAAAAGATGAATTTTGAGCCAATCAGTTAAATTTTCAATTAAATACATAAATTTTCTATCCAGAAAATTATTTCCATAAAGAAAAGAATATAATTTTAGACTGAAATGATAAGTTTTCAAAAAAGAAATGATTTTTCAACCAAGCTCAACAACAAATGAAATAGTTGATATTTCGGTTCAAAAAGATTTTAATTTTAAATCAAAAACAGTAGAATTTTTGTAATAAAAAGGACAAATTTTCAACAATACAGTTGAATCCTCAACCAAGAAGACAAAACGTATTCTCACAAAAAATATTTTTCAGTACAGAAAGAAACAAATTTTTAGGAAAATAATTTAAAAAATGATTTTTAGTACAAAATAAAAATGTCTGATAAATATTTATTTCTTGAGTTTCTTCCTTTATTTGCTTCAATCTTATATGGATATCATTTCTACAGGTTTCTCGAGAAAATTCAAACAGATTATTGAAGATTTCAGATATTTTTAAAAATTAGCTCGAAAATTTCTGAGCATTTTTTTTTTTAATTCTGTGTGATTATGAAAAATTTCATGTAAGTTTGCGTGAGTTTGAAACATATTTAGGACTTTTTGAAGATTGAAGAGAAATGAAAAAATTTGATAAATTTTCGGAAATCTTCCGCAGTTTTACCGTATTTTTATTCTTTTCGAAACTTCCCAAATTCCTAAATATATCTTAAAATTAATTGAATTATACATGACATAATTGTCTGAAAATCTTCTGGATTTGGTTTTGACAATTTTGGAAATCTTTTACCATGTTTTAAAATCATTTGAAATATTCTCTGAAAATTATTAATTTTTTAAATGAAGAATCACTTTCAATATTTTCAGGAATCAAACAAAAACTTGTATTCTCTTGAAACCTTCCAAAATCTTATGAAATGTTTTGAAATATTTTTGAATATTTTCCTAAAATAAACTTCATACAAAAAGTCGTTCGAAATTTTGCCAAAAACCATAAGAAAATTCTGTATTCCCTTAAAACCTTTCAAAATTCTTAAAAAGGTTCTGAATTTCTTGCTCAAAATCTTCGAAAATCTACGTTCTATTTCAAATTTGAGAAAACCATTTTGCAATGTCTCAAAATCTTTAAAAATATTTTCTTAAAATGAATTTTTCAAAATAAAAAAATCAATCGAAATTTTTCCTAGAATTTTGAGAAACCAAAAATTTATTATCTTGAAAATTTAATCTTTTAATATCCATAAAAAGCTTAAAAATTCTATTTCAAAATCATTTCAGATTTCAAATTATTTTTTAATCTTTCCGAATTAATCATTCAAAAAGTAAATTAATGTTGAAAAAAATTATATCTAAAAAAATAATTATAATCTTTAGAATTTCACTTTACAGGATTTGAGATTGAGCAATTTTGAATTAGATTCCTCCAGAATAGATTTGAAACTACAAAAAAATTTAGACAATATTTCTTTTCCATTCAAGACTCAAAAATGAGACTATTATACAAACAGGTATTGAAAATTATTTTTTATATTCTTTTATTGTTCAACGTTCGGTCATAGAAACCGTCTCATTTATGATGGTTTCATTAAAAAATATAAAATTACCTAATTTGAAAATTTTTTAGAGTAATTCAATTTTGAAGATTTACAGTTCAAAAACTTCCCATTTTAAATGGTAAAAATGACAAAGAATTTATTTTTTTACCTTGGAAACATCTGTCTAATCAATTTTAAAATCTAATTATTCTTTGGTGTAGTAGAGTATAAAAATGGTAATATATCAGATCCCTTGACTTTGAAAACGTTTGACTTAGTTTGCAATTTTAAATTGTCAAATTATAATCGCTTGGAATTAAAAATTATTTTAACGCGGAAAATTTCAATTTTGAAAGCTTTCAATTATTTTTAATACAATTTCAATTCTTTAGAATCATAAATGGAACAGTTTTCAAAATTCTCTGAAATTGTTCAATTTGAACATCTTAAAATTATCATATTTCGGAAATTTTAATCCCAAATCATTCAATTTCGAAATTCTTTACTTCAGAATAAAAGTATACAAGTTGAATTACTTTTCATTCTATTCGAAATACTGTCCTTTTTCTAAGTTTCACGTAATCTGAAATACATTGAGCTGCAACTTTTTTAAAGAAAAACTGTTTTCTATATTTTTTTAAATTTCACATGCGTTTAATTGAAAATAATAATTAATCAATTGTTTTTTCAGCAATTTTTGAAACTTACTAGTCAAAAATATGTTTAATAATGGATTTCTAAATTGTTGAAATCATGGAGAATAGACATAAGGAGAAAAAGTAGTGTAACCGAAAATTAGTACATTTCTGTCATATTAAAATGGTTGCTATACTTCCCGTTCCAGAGTATGGCGCTAGTGTGGCACGCGTATTAAATGGCAGCCGTCTATTTTGGCATTTTGCCTTATTTACCACTGTGATATGAATGTGATTTACAAAGGAGAATAAATTGTTATCCACGTGAAACAGATTCTAATAATCATAATAATTTTATTTATCGCGAAATATATGCGATTGAGGTGTGTGTAATTGAAGTGATCCTGCAATGGACGAGGTAGGTACTTAAGAATTATTGCACAAGCGAATCAACATAACCTTCGCGGTATGAAGATTTTATTTTGGACAGTGTAATTAAAATTTTTAGATTTCAAAGTGATAGACAGGATTATTGTATTTTATAAATTAGATATCACCACTTCAACCATCAGCTAACTTCACTTTGGTGAGTGCTGAGAAGAAAACAATGGACCAAATAGGATTCTATTTATTTTTGTCCTATTTTGTTAATATCTTCATAAAAACTAATTATTTTCATATAAGTGTATTTGAAAAATAGTTTTTATTTTTTGAGAATTATTCAATGAAATAATAAAATGATAATAATCATCATTCATTACGAACATGTCATGAAAATAAAGTTTTGTCCCTTGCATTTGGTCCATTTTTTCCCCTCAGCAATCAACGAAGTGAAGTTAGCTGGTGGCTGAAGTGAAAATACCTAATACGGGATTTTTAATTGGTTCAAACAACCAGAGGTTTTCTTTGGAATTTGATTGCATCGTACACTGTTAGAAAAATCTCTACTAAATTTAGCATACATGTAATGGAAGCAAAAATGCACAACATGAAATTAAATTTAGTATACCAGCGTACAGTAAATTTAGTATATTTATACAGAATTTAGTACACGCGTATACTAAATTTCATATACGTGTATACTAAATTCAGTAAGAATATACTAAATTTACTGTACGCTGGTATACTAAATTTAATTTCAGGTTATGCATTCTTGCTTCCATTACATGTATACTAAATTTAGTAGAGATTTTTCTAACAGTGTATTCATAGCCGGGTCGGCGTGTGAACTTTTTTCAACTTGAATGTTTTTATGTCTGGTTTTTCATGTATGTAGTTATAAGTTGGAAGTTCAATTTTTTCTCTATTCAAGCCTTAGTACCACTTTGGTACCACATTGAATGAAAATATCAGAGAATATATTTTTTTGGTATCTTTGCAGATTTTTCTAATATTCCAATATTCTTTACATGGTTCAACAAATTGTTTGAAAGATTTAGCAATTTTGTATTTTTGTTTGAGACTTGAGGTTATATGTACGCGAAACATGACGGCAGCCGTCGATACGTTCGCCACATTAGCGCCGCGCTCGAGAAGATTTAGCATTTCGATGCGTTATGTACATCCGACAGAAAAATGCTCGTTTTCGGTGAACTTAAAGTACGAGACTTTGGTTTCCTTATGTCTATTTTCCATGGTTTATATATTTCACGGTCGCGATTGTAAAACATAAATTTTTTCACTCCAGGGTGATCCGTTTTCAATTTATTATTTGTTTTAATTCTTTATTTGTTTGAGCTAAATTTATTCAATGAACTATTGGCTGATTGAACCCTTTTTGCCTTTTTTTTAACAATGAATTAGTTAAGGCAAACAGCAATATTTTTCATTCATATTTTGTATAAGATGTGAATACTGTTTAAACTAAATATTTTTTTGTTTTCAGAGCCAAGCAAAAAGATCGAAACGGGTGAAAAAGTGGCAGGAGAACCAAAGAACAATACATATACATATGACGACTTGGAATTTTTGAATCTAATTATGAATCTAATTATAGAACTACATAATAGAAATAGTACTAAATAATAGAAATATTGACTATTGTAGGTGAATGCTAGTGCAGATCTTTGAAAGACGGGCATAGCCATTTTGTAGTAAAATCTATTATTATAAAAAAATGTATATAGCATAAAATGAAAAGATGTTAATCACAACATTCCACTGTCTCATAATTTTATATTCAGTATTCATGCTACTGTTGCGTCTACAATTTCTTCAAATCTATATGCAATGCAGCCTAATTGATTAATTTGTTAAAAGACTGCTATATGAAATTTTGCTCTATAGAGTTACCAACCACGCTAATTTGTGTTTTAATAATATAATTAAATTCAAAAATACGTAAATCTAATGTTTTGTTTCTTAAAAGAAGATTATTTTACAACATAAGTAGAAACTTGTATCTATTTTAAAAATTTAATACAAACTAATTTGTAGCAAGAAGGAGAAAGATTGTTAAAAAATACAAAAATCGAATAAAAAATCTTTAAGTATTATAAGATTAATTATTTTTTAATTTGTTGACGAAAAAGTATCAATTTGAGATATAGTATTCCAATCTAGACCATTTCGTTAAAAATTCATTTCTATGGTTGAAAATTTCACTATTGTATTAGAAAATTTTTTTGTTTGAAAATGAATTCTTTCAACTTAAAATATAACTATTTCATTTTTACATAAAAATTCATGAATAAATTCAGTTTAAACTTGATCTATTTTGTTGAGAATTAGATTTTCTTGTGGAAAATGCAACCATCAATTTAAAAATAGCGTTTTTAGTTGAAGATTCTTCATTTTAAGTAAAAATGCAATTCTTTGGTTGAAAACTCAACCATTTTGTTGGAAATTTTTGTAGATTGTTAAAAATTCAGCTTTTTGATAAAAATAATATTTTTCTGTTGAGAATTAATTTTGCTAATTGAACATGTAACTTTTTTCAAAGCTTTTGTTATTTGCTGAAAACCCAACTACTTGGTTAAAAATGCATGTATTCTAACAAAAATTTATCTGTTTTGTTATAAAATCAATCTTCTTGGTTGAAAGTTCATTTTTCTTCACAAATGCAACTATCCATTTAAAAATACAGTTTCTTAGTTTGTGGTTTTTTTTTTTAAGTAAAAATGTCATTCTTTGGTTAAAAATTCAGCCGTTTTGTTAAAATTTCTCGTCTGTTGTTAAAAATTCAGCTTTTTTGATAGAAATAGGATTTTTTTTTTAAATTAATTTCTCTGATTGAAAATGTATGATTCTTTTAAGCTTTTGTTATTTGCTAAAAAATCAACTAATTGGTTAAAAATTCATGTATTCTAACAAAAATTTATCTTCTTCACTAGAAAATCCATCTTCTTGGTTGAAAATTCATTCTTTCCCCTCAAAAATGCAAACATCCATTAAAAAATAGAGTCTCTTATTTGAAGATTCATTTCAAGTAAAAATGTAATTCTCTGTTTACAAATTCAACTATTTTCTTAAATATTCACGTATGTTGTTAAAAATTCATCTTTTTTTATAAAAATATAATTTTTTCGTGGAAAATTAATTTCTCTAATTGAAAATGTAACTTTTTTTAAACATTCGTTATTTGCTAGAAAATTAGTGACTTGGTTGAAACTTCACGTATTCTAACAAAAATATATCTTTTTCGGTAAAAAATCAATCTTGTTGGTTGAAATTTAATCTTTTTCGTTGAAAATTCATTTCTTTGGTTAAAAATTTAACTTTTTTGTTGAAAATACGTTTCATTTTGTTGAATACAATACTTACAGTATTTATTAAATACAATGTAAGTACTTATTACCAAAAACACTCGAATATGGTAGACACCGTCATATAGTGAAACAATATTCATCAAAAACGTATTATTTCATTTTTTTCGAATTACTAGTAGATATCTCAAATTATTTAATATTAGTTATACATTTTTCTCGATAATATAATAATTCTTAGTGATATAAAATAAGATTATACAATTGTAAAAAATATTGTAACAAATCGCTCAAGTTTATATACTTGAGAAAGAAATAGAAGATTATGAAAAAACTTTGTTTTGACGAATATTTTTCTTAGATACACTTAAATTTTTTTAATTCCCGAAAATCTTAAGAAATCCCTGCAAAATTTTAAGAAAATTACAAAAATTTCTTTCAAATCTTTTCAGTTACCTGAAATGTTGAAAAAATATTTTAAATTTCTAGAAATCTATTGAAACTCTTTAGAATCTTTGGAAATATCTTAAAATCTTTGGAAATACCTTCCAAATCTCTTGAAATCTTTGAGATTTTTTGTAAGCCCCAAAAATCTTTGGAACTATTTTAAACATATTATATTGATCGAGATTTAGAATTGCATTATAATATTATCATCCTTCATAAATTTCGTTAAAATTTCTTCAAATTTGTTAATATCATTTTCTTTCTTTCTTATGAATTGTTAGATGCTCTAACAAAATAATTCTGTATCTCCTTTTTGCATCCGGAGCCTCAATTGTTGCTAAAGTTCGTTTCTTGCAAAGAAATTATTGCACGATTATGTTCTTCAATTAAAATCTGTAATTTTTGGATATCGGTTTGAAACCCGTTAAGATTCAATTGAAGAATTTTCATTGCCCATGATTAATCATAATTTTGGTCTGAAGAATCAATCATCAATTCGATGCTCTTGACATTGGTTGTTGTTGTTGATTGAGTTTGTTTATTAGTCTGGTGAATGCCATTTTTAATTTTCGCTCTAATAATAAAGGTCTATGATCTCTCTTATGTCGATATTAGTTCTGAAAAATTTTCTGAAATTTTCAAAAAGTAGTTCAAGTTGTTCGAGGTTCAAAATGTATTCTGAAGGGATTTTTTCTATAGTTTCTTTTGTGGGAGAAAAAAGTCATGAATGGATCGGACCGAGCGAGACGCGCGTGATCCAACAGACGCAGGCAGATTTTTTTCATTCAAAATAATGAGATTGAATTAATAATTTCTTAAATTTGAACTGGAAAATGTTTTTTTCAATGGATATGAAAAATATCACTTCTTTGATTCAAATGAGGAAAAAAAATTGTTATTCAAAATCAGAGCGTCTTTGGAGCCTGGCAATGAAACTTTGATAAGAAAAATCACTTTTCTTTCACGTGTTTCCAAATAAAGGTAAATAAACAGTTTCCTCGTTTTGTAGGTTACTGTCTAAAAAATTTCAGAATATAATTAGCCCGCAAGTGGCATTTCAATATCAGTAGAAAAAGTAGTCTCTGATTTTTCCGCTATATACTATTATAAACAGTCATGATGAAATTCTTGATGTTTGCTTCGGTGGTACTTTCCGTCGGTAAGTAATAAGTGACGAAATTCAATTAGTTGAAGAAATTATTTGTTATTTCTTATGCAATCAATTTTAATATATTATTTATATTTATATATGAAGAGTTTACCAACCTCTCGCAAATTTGAAAATTTGCTACTTTTTTCTCACATTGCAAGTAGATATGGAGTAAAATATGGTTTCCAATCTGAGCTAGATTACACTAAAAAGGAAAAAATCTAATTCGATGTACGGATTTTATTTCAATTTTATAAATTTCAATTATTTCAAAAGCCAATCAGGCTTACAAGAATAATGAGAGCAATATAACATTTTTTTATGGAATATTTATTTTTTGAGTTTATTTGCTTCCTTGTTTTTAAGCTTTTATTATTATAATTTTCCTAAGATTCTCAAAGATGTTCAATAGTTAAATTTTCAACCAAAAATATGAATTCTCAACGAAAAATGTAATGCATAACTGACCCCTATTACTCCTCCCCCCATAACCGCTCACTTCTTCTTCTTTCCAATCCCACCTTCCCCATATTTTCAAAAAATGTTTTAACTGACTCGAATTATTCTTAAAATAAAAAATCGTTTGAAACTTTCCCAGAATCTCAAGAAAATGTTGTTAATCTCTTGAAAACTTTCTAAATTCTTAAAAAAAGCTTCTTTCTTCCCGAAGTTTCACAGATCTACTATTTGGTTTCAATTTTTTTCAAATTTGCTCAAGATTTAAATTATTTTCAAATCTCTTCAAAACTTCTCAAGTTATATCCACGCCGTATACAACCAGTGACATATTTAACAACTAAAGTAGGTACCTAACGTTTCAATAATTATAAAATAATATATATTTGAAAAATATTGAGGTCTGACAACAGCGTCGCAAGAGTCCGAAGACATAAAGGCTGACATAAAAGGAGCTGAAGTAGTACTAAAAACAACGTTTGGTTTGACGCCTAAAATTTTGAAGCAAGAATGTGATGTTGAAATCAAAACTGAGTTGTCCAAAATTAATCCTGCTATTAAAGGATTTCAAAAAGCTTGTGTTGATCTCACAGAATACGCAGAAGAGACCTCAAAAGCAGATGATCCTGACTTGGCTGAAAAGTATGCTGCTAAATGTATGGCAAGTGTACCTGTGAAGAAAGCAATGAAAAATATCATTGCAACAGTGCTACCATGCGCCAAGGAAGAGATGAAGGCCAAAGTTCTCGCCCACGCCCTAGCTCAAGAATGCCACTGTAAGTTTCTTCAATATTTTGTATGATATTCATATTCCCAGGGAGCGTATGAGAGCCACTGCGAAGTCAGCGGAGGAGCGCAGCTCGGCTCTCACATGCTGAGAACCTCTATTGGACCAGCGGCAAGCATGCGCGCGCACGCCGAGCACGCACGTTGCTCCGCGACCCCCACTCTTCGCTGACGGTTCCCTCATGTGAGAGTCAAGCTGCGCTTGTCACCCAACTTCACAGTGGCTCTTTGAAAATGGCTCTAATCCGCTTCCTGATTATTATTATTATTATTATTATTATTATACCATTAAGCCTTTTCCCTTCCGGGGTAGGCGTGACTTGTTCGGTTGGAAGGTAGTGAAATAGGTATATAGGTATGAGGTTGATCGGTATATGGGTATAGGGTGGATGGGTATGTAGGTGTTATGTATAGATGTTTTAGATTGATCTGGAGTTCTCGTGTTATTCATATAAATGACACGTTCACTCCGCAACACTGCTCCGACCCAGGTTGCTGATCAATCTCTCTAGCGATCACCCCAAATGAGGAGCCTCACAAAATTATTATGTATGGTTCCTGATAATAGTTTTTTTTTTGCTTTGTAATTCAACCAATTAATTATTTAACAAATGTCAAACAATCGAAAATAACGGAATCAGCTAATTATTGTTCTAATAAGTCCATGTAAAACGACTAAACCAAATTAACGATTTAAAAAAAATGGTAAGGCAACTTCTCACCTGAAGTGTAACAAAATTTCAAATAACTATGCATTTTTTAAGTTTATTTAATTTTTTTTAAGGTTATATATAATAATTTTCCTAAAATTCTTGAGAAAATTCAGAAAGATTTTTCAAAACTTCAGAGGCGTCAAATCAAAATTTCAAGAAAAAAGATAATCATAAATTAAGTAGTTGAGTTTTGAAAACGAAAAAGATGAATTCTCGACAAAACATGTAATAGTTGATATTTCAATCCAGATTTTTATTTTTATTTAAAAAAGTCGAATGTATCCAAAAAAATTGTATTTAAAAAAACCATTTTCCGAAAGCAAAGAATTTTCCAAAAAACAGTTTAATTTTTTAACATAAAAATGTATATTTTACAACAAGTAGTTGAATCTTCAGAGAACAAATGAATTTTTTTTCAAAGTGGTTCAACTTTGAACCAAGTAGTGGAATTTCCTAACAAACAGGTTGTTCAAAAAAAAAAATGTAATAGTTGATATTTTGATCAAAACAAAATTTTAGTTTCAAATCAATAACAGTAGAATTCATTAAAAATAAATGTGTCTAGTCGAATACTCAGCCAAAAAATATTTTAACTTGAAACCAAACAGTTGCAATTTTCAGACGACATTTCTGTAACATTGTTGGATTTTCTAGCAAAAAATATTTTTCAGTCAAGGAAGAAAAAAATTCCAGGCAAATAATAATTTAACTAAGGGAATAATCATTTTGATTACAAAAGAAAAATGTCTAATAAATATTTATTTCGAAGTTCCTTTTTTTATTTTCTTCAAGATTATATGAATATAATTTTCCTAGGTTTCCTAGGTTTTTTCAGGAAATTGAAACAGATCATTGAAGATTTAGATATGTTCAAAAATTAGCTAGAGAATTTCTAAGATTTTTTTTTATTTTACATGATTTTACAATCATTCAAAATGTTCTTCCAAATTTATTATTTTTCAAAATAAAAAATCACTTTGAATATTTCCAGAAATAAACAAAATTTGTATCATCTTGAAACCTTTCAAAATATTTAGTAGAATTTCAATAATTTGTATAGAATTATTTATGAAAATTTTTCGGAACTTCTAAATATCTTTTAAAATTAGTTGAATTTTTCCTGAAATTTTTAACAAATTTTGCAAATTATAAAAATTGCTTCAAAATCTAACAGATTTCTTTTTTGGAATTTTTCCAAAAATCTTAAGTGAATTTTGTATTCTCTCAAAACCTTTCCAGGTTCTGAAAGAGCTTCTGAATTTATGGCTCGAAATTTCCCAAAATCTACATTCTGTTTCCTTTTCGAGGGGATAATTTTTCAATGTTTTGAAATCTTTTCAAATATTTCTCAAAAATAATGTCCCATAATAAAAAGTCAATTTAAATTATCCTTGGAATCTTAAGTAACAAAATTTATTATCTTCAAATTTAAAATCTTTCAAAATCCTTGAAAAGCTTTAGAATTTTGTTATATATTTTTCAGAAGTCTACGTTTTGGAATAATTCGAATTTTTCCTTAATTTTTTTTTAATAGTGAAAAAATTACAAAAATTGTCCGAAAATTTTCTAGATTCTTTTTTGACATATTTTGGCATCATCAAAGCTTCAGATTGATCTTCCATAATGAAACCTGAATCATTTCAAATTTTCCAAAAATTGGATTATCCGAAGAAAAATGTTAAGAATAGAATTATTTACCAATATTAAAAATCTTTAATTTTAAATTTTATGTTTTGCAAGTTAATTTTTAGAATTGAAATTCAGGTCAACTTTACTATGAGATTTTTCTAAATTGCAAAATGCCATATTAGAAATGAAAAGATTAAATAATAAATGATAGAAAATTCAATTATCCTTTATTTGATCATATTCCGATACTTGATTGTAGAATTTCAAGAATTAAAAATAAGTCTAAAGTAAGTGTTTAAAATTGAACGATTTGAAAAACAAAAATTCAGCAATCATCAGTAATTAAATAATTTCTTTAAATTTGAATGGTTAGAAAATCAAAGTTGTGAATTATCATGGTGAACGCAAAATTTTCATTTTTCCCCTTCTGTATGTTTTAATTTTGCAAATAAAATTAAAACTTATCGAAACGTTTTCTCATCACAATTCTTGGTAATTGAAATTTGTTTTGAATTTTACATTCAGTTAGGATTCATTTGATGTTAAACTTTCTGTAACAGGAATCTTTTCATTTTTATTGTTCTCCATTCAAATCACTTTATTTGGGACTTTTTTCAGAAGAATAATTCAATTTTGAAGATTCATGATGAGAAACTTTTTTATTCGAAATGATGAGAATGACGGAGAATTTATGTTTCGACCACAGAAACATCTGACTAACAAATTTTAATATATAATCATAGTTTTTTTGGTGTAAAAAATTAAAAATTGTAACATTTCAAATGCTTTCAAGTCAAAATTATAATTACCACATTTCATATCAATTTTTGATACAAATTAGTTAAGAATTTGTTTAATATTGGAATTTTTGAAGTGTTTATATTTTCAATGTTTGGAAATAAAATTCAAAGAAGTGAAATTAAGTATTTCCGACTAGGGTTCAAATATTCCACGATTCCACGATCGTTTTGATCTTTTATTTGTTTTTACAAAATTCAGTCGAATACTATTGGCTAACTGAACCATTTTTGCCATATTCTACAATGCTTATTTGTTGTTTACATCTATATAAGATATAAATATTGTTTAAAATGGAATATGTTTCATTTTCAGAGCCAAGTAAAAAGTTCAGAGCGGGTCAAAAAAGTGGCTCGAGAACCAAACGACAATATATATGACGACTCGGAATGTTTCAACCTAATTATGAATCTAATTATATGCATATCATCATATGAATATAATTATATGAATTTAACAATGAAATTCATTACCTAATTATCCCCTGTACTATACACGGGTTTCACTGCGATTTTCCTTGTGTACTACAAAATGGAAATATTGACTATTGTAGGCGAATACTAGTGCAGATTTTTGAAAGACGGGCACAGCCGTATTTTTATAAAATGTATTATTATTATTATAAGCAAACTATGTAGCATAAAATAAAAATTTATTAACAAGAGCAATCCACTGTCCTACGATCTCATACTCAGTAGTTATGCTACTGTTGTCTCGAAAAACAATGCAATCTACCTGCAGTTGTAACAGAATCAGAAATTTCAAATAAAAATTATATTAATTTTTTTTCATTTAATAATACAATTGTAATGTGTGAAAATCTGATGCTTTCTTTCTAGCAACAAGATTATTATTTTCTCAACATAAGTAGAAACTTTCATCTATTTCAAGAATTTTATACAAGAATTTGCAGCTAGAAACGAAAAATTTTGTTCAGAGACACAAATATTGATTAAAAACTCTTCGAGTATTATCCGATGAATTATTTTTCAATTTGTTTACGAAAAAGTGTTAATTTAATATACAGTACAACTTGAAATTCAGAAAACATTTTTCCTGTACAGGCTAAAAATTGTCTGAAATTTGAGAAAAATATAAACATTGTAACAAGTCTGCTGTTGTACATTGCAAAATCGAACAGTTTTATTTAATAGGTGAAAAAGTTTGGAAGCATGAAATTTTTTTCTTTAATAATTTGAAAAAGCTCATTTTTTTGTTGCTGATCTAATAAATCTTCAAATCATACTTTCAAAATAATAATTTATCTGGCACCCGTAAGTATGTCTTGGATAATGTCATGGCTCTAAAAATGTGTAATTTTTACCAAAAAAATTATCCTGACCAGTTCCCGATTGGCTCATGACCATGAAACATAACCAGGGGTAGCCCGTTCAGGATCCGATCAGGAACCTTGTTGTAGTAGGGCCAACCGGGGCAATTTTTGCACGGGCTGTTAAAATCAAATTGAAAAAAAATGCAATTTTTTCAAATTTAGAGCATAAATTAAGAAAGAACTTTCATCTGATTTAAATAAATAATTTTCTCCGTTCGAAATGATGAAATGAAATTAATTATTCCTCAAATTTGAAATGAAATTTTTTTTTCAAACAAATTATGTCCATAGAAATTTTTTTAATTGCAGGAGTAATTTCACAAAACATTTTTAAGGAAAAATTTCTGGTACTGCGTAGGCAATTTTTTTCTACATAAATAAGCAATTTTTTCAAATTGATAATTTTTTTCAGGTAATATTCCTCGCTTACTTGCATTGTAGTACATTTTTACAAGCAAAAATATAATTATTAGATTGCATATAATTACTTATGACAATTACACGGCCCCGAAAAGCATCTTGCTGTTTTTTATAATAAAAAACATTCAGTATTACGTTGATTCAGAATAAAAATATGTTTGACAATTCCACGCTTCGAAAGAGCAAATCATATTTTTTTACAAAAAAGCGAAGTGAAAATATTTTTGACAACCACACGATTCTAAAAGAGCGTCTGACAGTTTATTTATAATTAACAATATTTAGTAATCCATGATTAAAAACAAATATTATTCCACATATTTGGTGGAATGAACAGAATTTTTGTTTGTGTAAAATCTTTGGCGTCAATGAATTGATCCAATCATTATTTAAAACTTTCAGATTCTACATTTTTTTTAGAAAAAAAAAAGATTGTAACATTAATTAAAAACTGAAAATTATTAAAAATCGCTTGGAGTCGCCGGAAACTCATTCTTATAGCTTCGTTTTTGATGGAAAAATAATTTTCGTTGTAGAAAATTAATTTTTTTAATTCAAAATTGAACTATACAAAAATTAACTTTTTTTCGAAAATTCATATTTTTGGGTTGAAAATGCAACTGTTTAGTAGAAAAATCCTATTTTTGAATTGAAAATTCAACTATTTCGTTAACAGTCTAATTTTTTGGTTTGGAAATTCATCTCCTTCGGTAGAGATTTCATTTTTCTGTTGTTGAGACTTTAACTACTCGCTTGAAAATTCTTCTTTGTTCGATGAAGTTGATAGTTTTTTATGTAAGGTTATAAACTTTTTTCCTTTAAATATCAACCGATGCAATTATTTGTTGAAAATACATATTTTTTCTTTTGTAGGAAATTAATCTATTTCCACACTTTTTCACATCTGATTGCAGAGTGACACAGCCGATTGACGCACTGAAAAATTTCAGTTAGTCACCACCGCGGCGCCACACGTCAGGGTGTCTAGCGTGTAGGAAAAGCGTGAAAAGCGGGAATCGCACAAGAATTTTATTAGTGCGGGAAATGTACGGCATATTTTATTTTGAAGCGGAAATTTTGTATGTACACATTTTTCAGAAAATTCTGTTACAGTTTAGGAATTTTCAGTTACTGTAACTGAAAATTTCAAGTTGTTAAAAAATTTGTTTCGGTTCATTAATTTTAATATAAAATATGCAGCCTATATTTGTTCTGAGACTACAAATAGTGAGAAAACATGAGTGATGTTAATACAAACGACTTCTCATGTAATTATGTTAGAATAGTGCTACACTCATTGCATCGAATATATGATCAAAGCCCATCTATTATGATAAGTTTTGTTTTTCACATTTGATTCATTAAGTATATTATATAACACACACACACACACATATATATATATATATATATATATATATATATTTTTTTTTTTTTTTCATGACAAATATACACTGCAAATTTATATTAAAATCAATTGAAATCAATTGAAACCTGGATCAAATGATTTTCAATATGGAATTATTTCACTTCATTTCGCACTTTCTTTCCACCGATTACCACTGAAAACCCAATGTTTTGTTTCCTACGAACGCGATCGAGAAGCATCGAGTGCGCATGCAAGTTCGCACTTCTTTCAGTTACACGATAACTTATATTTCTGTTACCGTTTAAGGAATTTTACGAAACTATTCGTAATTTTCAGATACCGTTTCTGAAGTTTATTAAATATTTAGTAAATTTACCATAAAAGTAACTGAATTTTGTTTTCAGTAACCTAATTTCGTAAACTTCAGTTACTTTAGTATCTTAAATGTGTCGGAATTTTCCGAAAATTTCTAACAGTGTACACCTGCAAATACTCAATAAAGCAACAGTCGTTCGGTATACCTGAAAATTATTGGCCATTTGACCGCTGTTTAAGTTGAAAGTGAAAATGAGTCATGGTATTTATATTAAAATTTTCCATTCCGACCAGAAAGACTGATGGACTGTGAAAAACTCCATCCAGCTGGTCAGTTATCATTGACCTCTTGTTCAGAACAGTTCTCTCTATTTTTGAGTGACGGTTTATTTTCTGTACAGTGACTATAAGGATAATCGTTGCACAGTAAGCCTAAGGTAAGTAATTGATTTCAATATTTTTTCATCTAGTTTAATAGTTTTTTGTAGACAACACTTATTTTCTGCTAAAACAATATGCATGGGGACGCGTTTCATGTGAGAAATATCAAACCTGGTAGCCACCTCATCGATTTCAATTAAACTTGGTGAAGTTGTAGTACTTTGTGGGTAATGTTTTTTTGTTTCAGTATTTTCAAAAATTCTGGGAGCTACACCATTTTTTAAATTGAGGTCGTCTTTTTTTTAATTGTAATGATTTGTGTGGGATTTCAATGAAACTCATTGGCCTTTTTATACAGGAAGATGCTGAAATCGAATGATTAAATTTGACGGATCGTTTGAATTTTCCGAAAAATCCACTTCAAATTTTTGTGAAATAATTGAATTATTTGTGAAATCTTTTGAGTCTACCCAAAATCTTTGCAAAATATTTAAAATCTTTGTGAAATCTCAGAAATCTTTGGGAAATCATTAGAGTATTCGCAAAATCTATCTGAAATCTTTGCGAAATATATGAAATATTTGATAATATTTGCGAAATTTTTCAAATCTTTGGGACATCATTGAAGCCTTCGTGGAATATTTTTAATCTATCCGAAATCTTTACGAAACCTTTAAAATCTTTGGGAAATCATTGAAATCTTTGTGAAATCATTTGTGAAATATTTGAAGTTTTTGTGAAATCTATAAAATCGTTGGGAAATCATTGAAATCTCTCTGAAATATTTAGAAATTTTAGGGAAATATTTGATAACGTTTGTAAAATTATTGGAATGTTTGTCAAACCTTTGAGAAATAATTAAACTCTTCGCGAAATGTTTAAAATGTTTGGTAATACTTGTAAAATTATCGAAATCTTTGTGAAATCTTTGGAAAATCATTGAAATCTTTGTGCAATATATGAAATCTTCGTGGAATAAATAAAGTCTTTGTGAAATCTTTGAGAAATCATCAAAATCCTTCCGAAATCTTTGTAAAATCTTTGCAAATCTTTGCGATACATTAAAAATATTTGGTAATATTTGTAAAATCATTGAAATCTTTGTGAAACATTTCTGAAATCTTTGGAATCTTTGCGAAATATTTTAAATCTGCGAAATATTTTTAATCTTTGTGAAGTCTGACAAATCTTCCTCAAATCACTCAAATCTTTGTGAAATATTTTCAATCTATTTAAAATCTTTGCTGAACCTTTAAAATCTTTATGAAATATCTTGGAAATGATTAAAATCTTTGTTCGATATTTCAAATCTAATGGAAATTTCTGTAAAATAATTGAAATCTTTGTGAAATCTTTTGAATATATCCGGTATCTTTGCGAAAAATTTGTGACATTTTTCAAACCTTTAGAAAATCATTCAAATCTTTGTGAAATCTTTGCGAAATATTTGGTAATATTTGTGCAATGTTTGAAATCTTTGCGAAATTTTTGGTAATATGAATTTCAAACCTGTATGTATTACACTAGTTTACAAAATTATTTTTTTTCTGCCTCACATCTTAATATGATTTTTTTTATGTAATTTGGCCCACTAAACACGAAAATCAAACATACTAATCAAAAAACCCCAATTTATATATACCTCTATAACTTTTGACCTAATTGAGATATTTATCGGTGTCGTTCTGATTTCGATATCATTTATTGTATTTTTTTGGAATCCGAAGAAAAATATGAAACAGATTGAAAATTTTAAAAATGACGGCGGGTTCATTGAAAATATTGTAGGTCAACTTTTTCAAAAAACGGACACTTATACTTTTTTTAAATCTTTCGTTCAACTTATACTTCATGTATATTGCATATTGTTCCTTTACTTCATTCAGTTCATTTATTTGATGCATTTTTTTATTTTATTCATTTCATTCATTCACTTTATCTATTTCATTGATTTTATTCATTATATTTATGTAACGCAGGCATGATTCACGCGTTTTATCAGCGACTTTTCAGTTCTGAAAGTAGCCGTTTATAAGACAGGAAGAATGGACAGCGAATGCGCAGGCGCGAAGTACAATAATTTCTCGACAATACTCCTAGGAGTATTATGGGCACATAATTGTACTGCGCACATGCGCATTCGTAGTCGACCGTGTACGATTATGGCCGCGTCAAACTAAGCTCAAATTTCAGAAGTGATAAACTCGTAAATCATACATTTTTTTACATAAAGTATCGTATGTACCAAGGAGTGAAACATCTTTTTATCCTTGCGTGTTTGCAAAACTCACGCTCGAATAAAAAGACTGTTTCACTCCTAGGTACATAATGTAATATTATTTTATCTATTCATTCCGTTTATTTTATCTATCTGTTTTATTTCTTTTATTCGTTTCATTCATTTTATCTTTTTATTTCATATATTTCAATTGTAACATACTAAAATAATATATCTTTTTAAAATTTCAAGGTTTTGTCATCAACGTCGATAGCGCCAAATTCCCCAATGTTCGACAAAAACGAAGTAGAATCTCAACTAAAGGAAATGTTTCATCTGACACTTGAAGATTTAAGCAAAGAATGTCATATTGACTTCGGAAATTGGTGGTCCACAATTGGTACTGCTCTTGAAGGACTCGAAAATGTTGCCGAGAGTATCGCAGACGATGTAGAAAAGACCACGAAAAATACTAACCCAAATTTCAATACACAGGCTAAGGATAAATGTCATGCGAGGATTCAACGATGCAAGAATAGCAGACAGACAGGCCCAAGGTCTGGCATGCGCTGAGGATCACTCTTGCTAAAGCTTGTGCAAAGTTTAGCTACTGTAAGTTCCTTCAATATTTTATATGAAATTCATATTCCCAGGGAGCGTATTGGAGCGACCGCGAAGTTAGCTAAGGAGTGCAGCTCGGCTCTCACGTGCGGAGAACCCCTGTTTGGCAAGTGTGCGCGCGCACGTCGGGCACATACGTTGCTTCGCGTCACCCGCCCTTTCGCGCAGACGGTTCTCCGCATGTGAGAGCTGAGTTGCGCTCCGCAGCTAACTTCACAGTGGCTCTAATTCGCTCCCTAATTATAATTTTAGTCAGTTTTTTTTCTGTATGATTCAACCAATGAATCGTTTAACAAATATCAATAAAAAAACCGAATAAATCAGTCAATGGTTGTTTGAATAAATTCAGCTAAGATAGCTCAAACAAAGAAGCGTTAAAAAAAATCTGTACAGAAACTTCTCACCTGAAGTGTGGAAATACTTCAAATAACTATACATTGTTGATGTTAATTTTTTCATTTGCCTTTCAAAGTTATATAAATATAATTTTCCTAAGATTATTGAAAAAACACGAAAAGATTTTTGAAAACTTTAGAGATGTCAAATCAACATTTTAACAGGAAAATGAATGAATATTGAACAAAACAGTCGAATTTTCAAAACAAAAAGAAAAGAAATCTCAATTAAATTTTGAATAAAAAACAATTGAATTCGACAGAAACAAATATACTCTTTAATTAATCGTATTTTGAACGAAAAAAAAATATTTTCTAAATGAGACGAATTTTCAACCAAAAAGTTTATTTTCAACCAAATACATAAATTTTCTATCAAAAAGATTAATTTTTTACCAAAAAAGATCAATTTTGAAATAAAATAATGAAAAATCAACCAAGAAATGACGTTTTAATGAAGTAGTTCAACTTAGAACGAATTAGTTGAATTTTAAACCAAAAAAGGTAAATTCCCAACAAAATTTTTCAATTTTGAACGCTTTGAATTAGAAATCCTACAAGTTCAATTCCTTTTCATTCCATTTTGAATATTGTCCTTCTTCAAAATTTGACCTAATCAGCAACCATTTTTAAAAATTACTATTTGCACATTTGTTCAATAATGGATTATCAAATTGTTTATATTCCTAATAATAGGAAATAAAAACACAATCTTTTCAATTTATATATCACATAAGATATAAATATCGTTTAAAATGAATATTGTTTTATTTTCAGAGCAAAACAAGAAGATAGAAGCGGGTCAGAAAGGTTACAAGAGAACCAAAGGATAATATATATGATGACTTGGAATGTTTCAATCTAATTATGAATTTAATAATGAATCTAATTATAAACCTAATTGTCTAATTGTACCTTATTTATGTGAAATGTATTATAATTATTTTTTTGCAATAGTATGCACGCCTGGTTTTTATCCCATCATTCACGGACTGGGTTGCAGTCAAGTGCATGATGGGGGGACCTACAGCTTAAGGTGGGATCCGAACCACCAGAACATCGGTAAAGGTACATAGAGAATTTCAAGAGGTACCGGCTCAGGGATCGAACCCCTGACCTCTAAGGTGAAGTCCGAGCGTCTAACCAACTGAGCCACCGAGGCTCTTTATTATTATTATTATTACCAAATTTTGTAGCATTAAATAAAAAGTTTTTGCTAACAGCAGTCCACTGTCTTATAATTCTATATTCCAGAGTCATGCTGCTGTTGCGTCTAGAATAATGCAATCTATCTGCATGTAATTGTATCAGGATTAGGCTTCCCAATTTTTTTAAACAGAACAAAAGTAATAATTTTTTTAAATCGGGATCCAATTCAGCCTAATTAGTTCACTTTCTACAAGACCCTGACCTATGATTATTATATATATATCATAATTTATTCTAAAATCTTTATAAATATTCGCTCAAAAATTTGCATGAAAAAATAATTGACAATTTTTCCAGAATCCGGCAAAATTGAGAAAATTGCTTTAAAATCTTCCAGATACTATTTTCGCAAATGTCTGTTTGAAAATGTTTCAAATTAATTTTTCAAACAAGACAAATCTTTTGTATTTTTCCTAGGAATTTTGATGAAAAATTGTTATTCTTTTGAAACCTTTCAAATCTAAAATTATTTCCAAATTAATAATTGACTAAATTTTTTTTTCTCAGTTCTTAATGAAAACTACGTTTTTTTAGTTGATTTTTTTTTACTGAAAATTCAACTATTCCATGTTTGGTTGAAAACACATTTCTTCGGTTAAAAATTCCTTAATTTTCAATATTTTTGTGAAAATTCATGCATTTTATTAAAAATTAATCTTTTTGGGTAGAAAACTAATCTTTTCGGTTGAAGATTCGTCTTTTTAGGTAAAACTTTTTGTTGCTGTTCAAAATGCATTCTTGTGGAAGAAGACTTATTATTTTAGCAAAGGACTCATTTCATTGGTTGAAATTTTATCTGTTCTGTTTAAAATTTATTTTTATTCAGTTAAAAATAAATTATTAATCATAAGAATAAATCATGAAAATTTCTGTTAATTTACAAAAAGAAACATTATTTTTTAAAATGTTATTAATTGCTCTTAGATCGGCTAAATCAACAAGGAATTTCTGTTAGCTTTTCTGAAGTCGTAAACATGTGAAGCCTCATTAATTATGAAAAATTTCAGTTATTGTGCCATACAGTAAACGTTGATATTAGAATCTAAAGAGCAGATTTTTGTAGATTCATTGTTACCCTTGCCAAGACTTCAAAACATGATAATTTCGAAATTATTTCCGTATTCTTCTTTTACGGATCGCTCTTGCGCTAACTGAATAAATATTTTTCAAAATGAGTGTTCAGTATAAAAACCCAACTTTCCAGGTCGAAATTTATCTGTGGTGCATCTTTGCTACAAAGTAGAAACTTAACAATTTATTCAATCATGAAGTGTTCGATTTTCTGCTTATTAGGTTTCTGTGCCTTCGAAGTAAGTCATTCACAATGTTTTAATTAATTTTTACATGGAGTATTAGAAATATTTTTAAAATCATTATATAAAGTATGAAGTGAAGTTTGAAGAAAATAGTCGATAAGATGAATTTTGATTTTTGTGATTTCAGAATGACGTTCATGAAAGTATTGTGTGAGATTTTGTTTTCTACTTTTATTAATCCCATTCCCTGATGTTTTATAAATGTGCTGATGTAAAATAATTCTATAAACAATAAAAACACTTCAAATTTGTTTTTTCAAATAATTGCAACATTAAATTTGCTAAGAGTCACATCTTAAGATTCCATAACTCAAAAATGTTCGAATGAATGGTAATTTTTTTATATTTGTATAATAAATTTGTAAAATAATTTTCCCTTGAAGTTTTCATTTTTTTTCGAATCCAGTACAAAATAATTGCATTAATTTTTGTTTAAAAAATGCTATTTCGAGATTCCGCAAGCCCCGCGAATTTGAATCCGCATTTTGTAATAGAAAAAAAACTTTTTGAAAACTTTTATTTAGAATTGCCAATATTAAGTGAATCGAGTTGAAACTCAACATTTTTTTTTCATAATTATATATAGAATACGAATCAAAGCATATTTTTTGAATATCTTTCCCACAAGTTTGTTTTATAGATTGAAAGTCACGGTTTTATTAAACATTTTCCATTTTTTGTCCAATTTTCAATTAGAGTGAACTATTGTTCACGAATGATAACAAAAGCAATTGTTCAAACAAGCAATTATTATTGTTAATAATGTTATCTCTGAATAATGCTAGAAATTGCGTTTTTTCTGAAATTTTCATTTTTTTCACTTTCCGATTAGAATGAAGTAATAATTAATTCAAGTCAACAAAAATAATTGTTTACACAATTTATTATTATTTTTAATGATATTCTCTCTGCTTAATAGTAGAAAGTTGCAGTCTTTTCTGAAAATTTCAACTATTTGTCTATTTTTCAGTTGGAGTGTATTAATAATTATTTAAGTTAAGAAAAAATCATGGTTCAAACAAATGATCATGGTTAATAACTATTTTAATCTATAATAATGTCAGATAATTGCGGTTTTTTCTGAAATTTTTAACTTTTTGTCCACTCTTCACTTAGTGAGGTAACAATAAAATTAATTCAAGTTAATAAAAATAGTTGTTCAAACAATTTATTATTGTTCATAACTATTTTTTCTCAGATAAGTGCTAGAAAGTTGCGGGTTTTCTGAAATGTTCAACTTCGCTCTGCCCTTTTAGTTATTAATAAATAATAAATAAGCATCAGAGAAAAGACTTATAAACAATAATCAATTGTTTAAATAAGCATGGTTGCTAACTTCAATTATTTATCACTTTACCAGTTAAAAGAACTAGCTTTGAAAATTAAACATTCCAGAAGAAACCTCAACAATATGTAGCATTAATAAATAAGAAGATAGTTATAAACCACGATAATTTGTTTAAATAATTATTTTTTCTAAATTGAATTAATTATTAACTCACCCTAAGTGAAAAGTAGACAAATAGTGATAAATTTAATAAAAAACCGCAACTTTCTAGCATAATTAAAATGGAATATTATTATTAATAATAATAAATTATTTAAACAATTGATTTTGTTAACTTTGATTAATTATTCAACTCACTTTAGTTGAAAATTGAACGGGAAAAAGTGAAATTTTTTGAAAAAACTGCGACTTTCTATTTCTATTCTAAGAGAAAAGTGCTAAAAACTAAAAACAATAATAAACTGTTTGAAAAATTTATTTGAACATCTAATTATCAGTATAAAATAGTGTTTCATGTATTAGAAACAATTTGCATTCAAAGAAAATAAAAAAAACTCCTAATAAGCACCAAAAATTCGTGAAACCCATTTTTTCATTTATGGGGGTTTTTTGGGACCCTATAAAGCAGACTTTATAGGGTGGTGGTGGTGGATGAAATTCAAAAAGTAATTTTTTACTCGTTTTCTATTACTTCTTATGAACAGAAACGTTGAGTTTCAACTCGATAAAGCTAATATTGATGATTCTGAATAAAATTTACAAAAAATTTTTTTTTCTTATGGGAAATACGTGTTAAACTTCATAGGGCTTGAGCTACCTCTAAATAACATTTAAAAAAAGTATATTTATTTGGGTGTGATTTCGAACAACTTTACGGCCCTAACCTGGCGTTCGATTCCCAGCGGAGCGAAAAGGAGTAGATCTTTTTTTCGAATAAAAATTTAATTTTAAAAATATTTAACTTA
>CAKNXH010002017.1:0-10342 GCA_932178445.1 Andricus quercusramuli | reverse complement strand
ATCGATAGTTACCATCTCTGAAGATAATACAGATTACTAGTAAAAACTTTACGGCCGTTATTCATAAAAATTCGAGAAAAAAAATTTCCAAAGTATTTTTGGACCACCCTACACTGAGCGAAGAATTCCCGTGTGGTTCGGGTTCATTCCCCAATAGTTCGGGTGGTTTCCCTTTTTTTCTGTTTCACACGAAGGATTGGTACGCTCGCACGACTCAGTCGTGCGAGCACCCCAACCATTCGGGTGCTCACCCGATACAGCAGCGGCCGAACTGGTGGGGCGCCCGCCCGAATGGTTGGGGAGCTTGCACCTATGATTCGGGAGATTCGATTCGTCAATCGCGTTGGATGTTGCGCGTTCGACGTTTGCGCATGTTCGTTAATGGCCGTAGCTGATGAACATCAGGCTCTTCCGGATTGTCACTGTTTCAAGTTTATGTCGATTTTACTGTTCATGTGCGAGATGTGAGTCAATGTCAGTGAAATAAAGTGTAACTAGTTATCTGGTTTTTCTTGGGATAATTGTTAACGAAAGTAAGAGCTGCGTCCATTAGCCAACATGGGCAAACGTCGAACGCGCAACATCTAACGCGGTTGGCGACTCGAATCTCCCAAATCATTCGTGCAAGCTCCCCAACCATTCGGGCGGGCGCCCCACCAGTTTGGCCGCTGCTGTTTCGGGTGACCTCCTGAATGATTGGGGTGGTCGCACGACTCAGTCGTGCGAGTGCACCATTCCTTTGTGTGAAACAGAAAATAAGAGAAACCACCCGAACTATTGGGGTGTAAACCCGAAACACTCCGTAATTCTCCGTTCGGTGTGGTTTATATGCATTAAATATGTATATTAAGATTTAAATAATATTAGGGTCTAATTTTATCATTACATTTTATCTTTACAGACATTCTTCGCTGATGCGAATACTGTAAAATTGGATCCGTATGAGAATAGTAATTCTCCTAAATATGCTGATTTGTATGCCGCCTATGATAACTTTGACATGGATTCTGCCGTCAGTTGATGAAGATAACTTTTAATCCATAATAAACACTTCTTAAATTAAAAAAAATTAAACAAATTCCATAATCGTTTCATTATTCCTTCTCTAGGCTCAAGTTAAGGTTCCTGACCCTTCGGCAAAAGACTTTCCCGTTTGGGAAAAAGCAAGCCTTTGTGTAGTTGATCCAACTACCAAAGTGTTGAATCATTTGAAGTCTGCACGAGGCGAATGCGACCAGTGTTACGAAAAAGCCCCTAAAAACAAGAATACTGAGGTACATAAAAAATATTTTAAAATCTATTCCAAACCCAATCTGTGCTCTTATCCAATCCAGTTTTATATATTTATTTATTGGTTTAATGTGAAACCTATGCTAATAACGAACGTATAATGGTTTATATTTTTGTTAAATTTAGGTTAATAAAAGTCGATGTTATTGAGTGAAAAAAGATTGTAATATCATAAAGAACATTTTAAATTTTTGAATATTTGTATCCACACTTGATATCAGTAATAGCAAATTTATACAGGACATTTCAACGTGAACATAAAAATAAAATCTTTTGTTGGTTACAGGATGCGAAAAAATGCTGCAAAGTAGCTGCTGATAAGTTGGATAAAAAGGCAAAATCACAGATTTCTGTTATTAAGGCATGCATTAAAAAATACGTAAAACGAGGCGGTTGCCCCAAAAGCATCCCTTAATTTAATGTTGCTGCATGAAATTGCACGAATTGAATTTTTTGCAACTGCATGCCTAAAATTCTACCTGTATGTGAAATACAGCTGAAACTGTATTGGCATCAATAAAGAATTTGAAAAAATAAAAATTGAATAATCTCACCTTCCTTTCAATCTTCAAAGGAAAAACTTCTTCAATTTACACATCTAAACTTTGTCTGGGTGTATTGTTTCTGAAAAGCAAAATTGTTTCTCTGAAAAACTTCTTTAATTGTTTTTCAAAACAGCTTTGCATGACGAAGAAACTTTCAACTCTACTCATATGAAGTCTGATAGAAACATCAGAATATTTTTCAAAATATTTTTGGACGAGTTGATTCAAATTTCAAACAATCCGGAACGTTTTTGAATAATACATTTAAAATTAAAGGTCAAATTATCAACAACTGAGATTCATTAATTGTGAATTCTCTTTTGTTAAAGCTCTTTCGGCTTTAACTAAAACACTCTCATCACGTGTCTCGTGGGAAAAAAGGGTTAGAACCAAATTTCAGATCTTATTAAAAAACTATTTTGTTATTAAACATTTTCTTGTACCTTGTGTCTTTTTTCAAAAAATTCAATTTGTTTATTTGCTCTTTTCTGGTTGAGAAACTTTTATCTATAAATTTTTTCATAGTTTTTTTTAGTATTATTTATTTAATTATTATTTTAATAATTATTCATTTTATTATGATTTTTTAATTTTTTTTATTTTTAGCTTCATTTTTTACGAAGCAAACGAAAACTATGCGTTTTTTCGGAAAATGTTTGAAAATAAATTTATAGATCTTTTTCGATCTAAAAAAGATCTTTCATTTTTTATTTCTAACGATATTTTTCACGATTAAAACAAAAACTATGCATACTATCAAAAAATTATTCATAACAAATTTGGTGCTCTTTTTTGGGTGGACAACTTTTGTTGATTTATTTTTTTCGTAGCTTGAGTCGTTTGTCCAAAAATTATACTTTCTCATTTTTTATATTATTATTTTTACGAATAAAAACAAAAACTACGCGTCCTTCAAAAAAATGATTGAAACGCCGTTGCGTAACATTTTCTGCATTTTGTTTGAAAACATAAGTAAATAAACATTTTTTGAATACCATAAAAATACAAAATAATATTAATAATAATACAAAATGTAAATTCGAAATAAGTGTTTATTTTTTGAATGTTTTTGAACACTTAATTTCGAGCTGAAATTAACTTCTGAGAATTTAGTACAAGGAAATAAGTATTATCAGTTTGTTTAAATATATAATTATATTTAAAGAATATAATTTATATAAGATTGAGAAAATTAAAAAAGATTTTTGAATATTTCAGATGTGTAAAAAAAACCTAGAAGATTTTGGAGATTTTTTTTTAGTTTTTTAAGATTTCACAAAATATTAGGAAAAACTCCAGTTTTTTTAAGGGTGTTCAGGACTTTTAGAAGTTTGGAAGAAATGAAGAAATATTTGATAAATTTTCGGAAATGTTTCAAAATTTTTCAATAATTCTAATCTATTTAAAACGTCTTTAGTTCCTCAAAATATTTTTAACTTACTCGAATTGTTCTTAAAATTTTGAAAAATCATTCAAAATGTAAAAAACTGCCTTATAATCTTCTAAATTTTTCCAGAATTTTTAAGAAAACTTTTTTGTTCCATTGAAAACTTTCGAAATTCTTTTGAAGCTTCCAAAGTTTTTTTCGGTTCGAAATCTTTAAATATCTACATTTTGGAAAATCTTTTAAAGTTTTAAATTATTTTCAAAACTCTTCAATTATTCTAAATATTTCTTTAATCTACTCAATTTTTTATATTTTTCAATCTTACCAAATTGAAACATATTGCTTAAAAATTTTCTGCTCTCATTTTCAAAATTTGAGGAAATCGTTTGAAATGTTTAAAGACCTTTTTTAATTTTCTTCTAAATTTTATTTTTGAAACTAAAAAATAATAATAAATTTTCACACGAATTTTAAGAAAATTATAATAAATTTAAATTTAAAATTTAAAGATTTTTCGGGTTTCAATCGTGTGCGAAACTATGAATGTTGCCGACGTTTCGTGAACATTGCAGTTTTTTTAGAAATTATTGAAATTTTTCCTGAATTTCTTTTAAATTCTGCTACTACTTTATACTGATAATTAGATGTTTCAATCAATTTTGTAAACAATATTATTGTTTTCAACAATTTTATTTTGCAATAGAGTTAGTTGGAATCTTTGGAAATCATTTAAATCCCTTTCTTTTGGTTGAAAATTCAAACATTTAGTTTAATGCTGAAATTTTTTGTTGACCATTTATTTTTGGTTGAAAATTGATCGAAGTAGCCCCACTCCCCTGAAGATATTCTGTTGAAAATTTTCCTGTTTTGGTAGAAAATGATTTTCCTTGGCTAGAAATGAACTTTTTTTAATGTGAATTAATTTATTTAACTAAAAAATTGAATAAAACATTTTTAGTTGGAAATTCAAGTATTCCGTTAGGAATTTGGTCGAAAATTTAACCATTATGGTATAAATTTAATTTTTTGGGTTAAAAATGCAAATATTTGATTGAAAATAAATCTGTATTGATTATTGTTTCAACTACTTTTTTGAAAATATTTATAAATATTCGATGAAATATCAACTATTACATTTTTTGCTGAGAATTAATATTTTTTGTTGGAAAGTAAAACTACTTTATTGAAAACCCATGTTTTTGTTCTTGAAGATTCAGCATTTTAGTCGAAAATTAATGTTTCTTTTTTTAAACACATGTTTTTATTTCAAAAATGATCTTTTATATTCAAAAATCCAACTATTTGGTTACAAATTCACGTATTATTATAAATATTTCTCTTTTTTGATAGATAATTAATCTTCTTGGTTACAAATTCATCTTTCCAGTTGAAAATTCAACTACAACGTGGAAAGATGAACTATTCCGTTAAAAATCCATTTTTTGTTGAAGATTCGTCATTCTTTTCAAAAACTCATACCTTTGGTTGAAAATTTGAATATTTTGTGAAAAATTCGTTTCCTTTTGTTCGAGAATTAAGTTTCTCATCTGCAAAAGTAAAAATTCTATTTTTGGTGAATATTGATATTTTTAATTACAAAGTGATCTTTTTTAGTTGAAAAATCAACTATTAGGTTGAAATTTAACGTATCTTGTTAAAAATTCGTATTTCCTGGTAGAAAGTTAATCCTTTTGGTTGACAATTATTTATTCTGCTTAAAAATTCATCTTTATAGTTCAAAATTCAACTACATGGTTGAATTATTCTGGTGAAAATTAACTTGATTGTTCTTAAAGATTCATCAATCCAGTTAAAAATTCATCTTTTATGTTTAAAAATGAATCCGTTTTGTTATTCTTCTACAACTGCAAAAGTTTTAAAAAAAATTTTTTATTCTGGATTATAAATTCAACTCTTTGGTTGGAAATTGATTTTTTTTTGTTAAATATTCAACTGTTTTGTAGAAAAGTAACTTTTTTGTTAAAAATTCAAATTTTCGGGTATAGAATCCAAAGGTTTTGCAGAAAATTCATGTGGTTGGTTGAAAACTCGACTTTTTCGGTATAAATTATTTTCATTTTCTACCAAATAAAATAGTTGAATTTTCAACAAAATGAACGAATTCTCAACGAAAAATATAATAGTTGATATCATTTCAACCAAAAAAGACTTTTGACTCTAAAACCTTTTTTAATAGGAGATAATATACAAGAAAATACAAAGTAACTTTAATGTCACTAAAATTACAGTTCCAAGTTACTACAAATGACGTAACTTTTCAGAAACTTAGTACCTTGTAAACAGTTACTACCTGACTCTGGTCAAATTAGTAAATGTTTTCACCAATCGCATATTAGTAATTTTATACTAATCTTCACAGGCTAATTTTTCTCTAATTGAGTCAGTAGAATTGCAAAAAATAATTAGTGATGTTTCACTGATTGAGATGAAAAGAGTAAATAAAAAAGTATTTCATTTCATTCAAAGGAATAATTTTCTTGGTTCAAAATAATGAAGTTGAATAGATAATTTTGTTTATTTTTAGTTTTTTTTCATTTGAGCATGATTAGAGAGTTTTTGAAGTCTGGCGATGAAACTTTTGGAAGAAAAATATTTTTCATACACCTGTTTACTATTCAAGATAAATGCACATTGAGTAGAGGCGACAAGCCTAATTAGGTTGATGTTTTCCTCGTTTTCTAGGTAACTGTGTCAAAAATCCGAGTATATAAATGGTCCGATACCAGCACTACGATGTCAGTACAAAAAAAAAAAGAAGCAGCTTTTTATGAATTTTCTGGTAGATTTTTATTAACGTTCGTGATGAAGTTGTTAAGCTTTGCCTTGGTGGCACTTTCCGTCGGTGAGTTGGAGTGGAGAAATTAAGTTATTCAAAGAAGAAATTTTTTGGCTTTTATAGGCAATTAATTTTTCAATGTCATACATGTTTATTAGTGTCAGTGCAAAATTTGAAGAGCTACTTTCTTAAGTGAAAAAATTTAATTGTAACGAAAAAAGGATACGTTTGCAATAAATTAGTAAAATCCATTCACTCAAGCCGTCTGATTTCAGTCAGGGAGTTGCATTTTTAAGAAAGAAATAAAATTCCGAACAAAAAATATCAATTTTCAAACCAAGCAGTCGAATTTTTAACTAAAAAGTATCAACTTTCTACCCAAACTGGAATGGTTAAATTTTCATTAAAAAAAGTTCATTTAAAAAAAAATTTCTGAAGTTTCATTTTTAAACAAAGAGATTAATTTTCAACAATTAAGAATAACTTTGTGATAAAATTATTAAATTTTAATGTAAATAATAAAATCTTCAACAGTTTCATTTATAACAAAATAAAATATATAATATGTATAATTATACATTCATCTGAATACATAAATTTTCGAACATCCTTCAAAATGACTGAAATCATTTCAATTATTCAGAAAAATATTTTAGAATTCAAAGAATAGATTTAAAGTTTTCCGTAACTTCTAAAGCCTCTGAATATTGTTTGAAATAATTCAGACTCCCTAAATATTTGTGAAATTCTGAAAAAATAGCAAGAATTCTTTTTCAACATATTTTTCGATCTTGAAAACCCTACATTAATCTTTTAAAATGAAACCTGAATAATTTTTCCTAAAACTGTCACAAATATTTTAAAGTAAAAAATTCCCTTCAAACTTTCAGTTTTTTTTTTAATTTTCAGAAATCATCTGAAATGTTTGGAAATATTTTGAATTTTTCTTCGAAAATTAATCTATCAAAATAAATAAATATTGGGAATTTTTCCATGAAAATTCTGTTCTTACCTTGAAAGAACTAAAAATCATTGAAAATCTTCAAAATCTTATTTATAAATCCTCGAAAATCTATATTTAAAAAAAATTTGAAATTCTTTCAATACTAAAATTATTTTCGGATCTCTTTAAAATTTATAAAACTTTAAAATATCATTTGGAATAATTCAGTTTTCCTAAATATTTGTAAAATTCCGTAAAAATTAAAAAATTGTCTTGAAATCTTCAGATTCCAGTTACAATATTAGTTGAATCAAGTGGAAACTCAACATTTCTCTTCACACGTAGCCATAGAATATGAATAAAATATTATTTTTTGAATATCAACCCCATAATTCTGCTTTATAGTGTCTCAATCAAAAAAGATTGAATTTTTTCCAAAAAGAACTAATATCCAAACACCGTCTAAACTAAATCGAATTATTCCCAAGAGTTTGAAAAATCTTTCTCAATTAACAAAATTGCTGAAACGTCTTCTAGATTTTCTTCACAATTTTCAGAAATCTTTTAAAAAATTTTTTTTTCAAATTAATGTTTCAAAATGACAAATCATTTGAAATTTCCCCAGGAATCTTAAAAACTTTTTAACCTTTCAAAATTCTGAAAAAACTTCTTTCTTGAAAGTTTCAAAAATCTAGAATTTATTTGAAAAATTCTTAAATCATCTGAAAATTTGAATTAATTTCGGAAATCTTCAAAACTTCTAAATATCTTTTGAGAAAATTTAATTTTCCTAAATGTTTTTTAAATACTGCAAAATGAAAGAAATCGTCCTAAAACCTTCTTGATTTTTTGACCTATTTTAAAATCTTTAAAAATTGAAATTAATCTTTCAAAATAAACCTTTGGAATTAGCGATACCTAGAATTTTTTTGGTATTTGGTTCTAAGCTTATACAAATATAATTTCCCTAAGATTCTGGGAAAAACTCAAAAAGATTGTTGAAAATTTCAGATATACCAATACGATAATCCAGTTCTATTTTGAAACAGAAAATAATCCACTGTATGACTCATACATACCTGAAACATAAAATAAAATATACAAATTAGTATTTGGTACAATAATATTTTTCTTTTAATATTTCAAGATATTCAAGATAAAATTTTTTCCAACAGAGACATATTTTCAAATATGGAAGAAAATAATTTTTAATAAAATTGTTGAATTTTCAAGCCAAAAAGATTAATTCTTTACCAGAAACAGTTCAATTTTGAACCCAACAAAATTAATTCTAAACAAAAAATTAATTCTACAACCAAATCGTTGAATTTTTAAACAAATACATGAATTGTCCCTCAAGGAGATTAATTTTCCACCAAAAGAGGCAAATTTTCGAACAAAATGATGAATCTTCGATGAAAAAATAAATTATAAAGAATGTAGTTAAACTTTTAACAAAACAGCTGAATCTTTTAACAAAAAGATAAGTTCTAAACCAAAAAAATTAATTTTCTCCAAAAAGACCAATTTTCAACAAAGCGGTTTTATTTTCAACTAAAATTATGGATATTCAATCAAACAAATAAATATTAATGAAAGTAATATAAATTTAAACCATGTAGTTACACTTTCAACCAAACAAGGTCAATAAACAAATATATAATAGTTACTAATTAAACTAAAAAATGTTTTTAATTTTAAATAAAAAATAGGCGAATTCATTAAAGAAGGCGATTATCCAATATAATATATAAGGCACATTATAAATTCTAGGAAAACATAATTTTAATACAAATGAAATCATTTTGGAAATCTTTTGTAACATTTTGCAAGCTATTCAAATATTCTCTTTATATTAATTTCATTACATAACACAGCCACACAACAAAAATCGTTTTTCGGGCCTGGAGGTCAGACCATGTTGACTATATGTTTTTGGGTCGCTGAATCCGAAACCGAGGTCCAAAAGACCCCAGCTCGTCAGGGTTCTGAAATAACCTCATAAAACCTCATAAAACATTTTTTCGAGTCCGGGGGTCAGACCATGTTTACTGTATGTTTTTGGGGTCGCTGGATCCGAATCCGTTGTCCGAATCCTCTCAACCTTAAATTTAAAAGGAAATTCCATTAAGGTCAAGAAACATCCTATTGCTACAAGAGGACATTTCTCTGAGTGGCAGATACACGTAAGTCGGATGAATAAATTTCACGAGTTTCTTTGAAAATCAAAACCCGGACGTGCTGGAGTTTTTTAGATCACATATTCGGATCCAGCGACCCCAAAAACATATAGTAAACCTGGTCTGACCCCCGGACTTGGAGAAATAAAATTAATGAGGTTTTATGAGGTTATGTCAGAACCCTAACGTGCTGGGATTTTTTGAACCTCGGATTTGGATTCAGCGACCCAAAAAACATATAGTCAACATGGTCTGACCTCCAGGCCCGAAAAACGATTTTTTTTGTGGCTGTGTAATTAATTCATTTGAAGGTTCCCAGGAATATTGACAAAATTAATGATCTTGAAACGTTTCAAAATCTTTGAAATCAGCGAAATCTCATTAAAAAGTTTGTAAAAATCCACATTTTCTCAAATTTTCAAGAATTTTTCATAGACTTCTGAATATCTTTTAAAATTATTGGATTTTTTCCTTAAATTTTGAAACAATTTTGCAAGAATTCTTTCAGAATGTTCTCAACTCGATTTAAATATTCTCTTCAAAGAATCATTTGAATTCTCCCTGGTATCTTAAAAAAAAATTGCATGATCCTAAAACCTTCGAACTCCTTAAAAATGATGAAAAATCTACATCATGTATAAAATTTAACGGTCTTGATAATTATTTGGTAAACGGTGCCGACCATTTATTTTATTAGTTTTTTATGTTAAATGGCATCGACCAGTGAGGTTGTGAATAAATCAAGATGTTAAATTATTTGCCGATCAACTATTCATTTTGTAATAATAAATATGACATATTTTTCTTAATAATAATAAGGAATTACAAATATTAATTAGAAAAAAGATTCTATAATTCTATGCTCTACAGCATCTCACCGGAAATCACTATACGTGGTGTTCGAATCCCACCGGAGCTGAGGAACGTTTTTTGTAATAAATATTTGTAACATCTTATTATTAAAAAAAAATATGTAATTTAAATTATCACAAAATGACCAATTGCTCGACAAAGGTAAAATAAAAGATCACTAATTTTTCATTTTACCCTTAGCGATCCTAATTTTCTTTTATATGGCGAGATTACCCCCAGAATGTTTACCTGAAACGCTTCTTATCTTTTATTTTTTTCTGTGAAATAATTTAACATCTTTATTTAATTTTTTAAAACTTGTGGCCTAAAGTAATAGTTATCGAAAAA
>CAKNXH010002016.1:225407-251301 GCA_932178445.1 Andricus quercusramuli | reverse complement strand
ACAGAAGAGCTTGCGTGAAGAAATGCATGGACGTGAAGGAAGCTAGAGTAGTATGCCAGGACAGAAATGTGTGGCGACAAATAGTTTGTAAACAGAGTGACAATAGTGTGAATGGCGCCTGAAACAGAGACTTTGGATACTAATGGGCCCAAGTGGGGAACCATACATAACAATTTTGTGAGGTTCCTCACTTGGGGCGATCGCTAGAGAGATTAATCAGCAACCTGGGTCGGAGCAGTGTTGCGGAATGAACGTGTCATCTAAATAAATGACACGAGAATTCCAGATCGATCTAAAACACCTATCCCTAACACCTATAAAACTCCTATATACCTTATGCCCATATACCAACCTACTCTATACCTATTCACCTGTTTACTATTCCCCAACCGAGCAAGTCACGCCTACCCCGAAAGGGAAATGGCTTAATGGTATAATAATAATAATAATAAAAGTCCATAAGAAATTGATCAACAATGCGCTCGCTCAATTATTATTTTAAAAATCTGAAAAAATACAGAAGAGTTTTTCCAGTATGAAGATTCAGTTTCCGGTACGGAATGGTAAAAATTCGAAAATACGATTATGTATGCTGATTATGTTGTATAATTTTAGGAAGCCGCGTGGTTGAGATGATAACGTGCCTCGGTTATGTTCAAACACAGTAATTAAGTTTAGCCCTCACCCTCGTAGGTTGGAAAACCATTCCGGGGAAACAGCGTAGACGTTTTTTTTAAAACCTAAAGTTGCGTTTACCTTCTATAATTAATTACCTTTTTATAATCATTAGGGTAACTTTTGATGAGAAAAAGACGAATTTTTTACCTTCTTTTTTGCCTTCTCTTTCAATAGTCTGTTTCTAAAGTTGCATAGTCCTTCAAATTCCATTTGCTAAATGGGCAAATGAAGCTTTTTGAAAAAAATTGGCAATTCATATTTAGGACTATATCGGGGATATATATCCTTGGACCAGTTATAGTTATGACTAAATAATCTTCTTCTACAACATGTACAACTGAAATAATTTCTTATACTGCTCAATGCTGTTATTTAATACAAAATTTGAAAATAAAGCCGAACCGCGTACGAGATGAGTTGCACAAAAAAAGTATACTTGTTGTTATGGCTTTTTTTTGTTTCACTTTAATGAAAGCCCGCTTTTAGACTCAAAGCTTATTTTTATCTTCAAATAGGACGGCTTTGTCTTGAGCAAATACCGATTTTATTGATTCAAAACCTTTTTTTTCTATAGTATCTAGTCGGTATTACGAATTCATTGTTGTAAGAATCTTTTGGACTTGAACCAATTTTGACTGAGAAAACTTAATTTTCAATTTTTCCCTAAATAGTCTGAATTGGAAAGTCAACAATTTCGCTGAAGAGTAATTCTTTTTGGTTTAAAATTCAACTTCTTTGTAAAAAATTCAACTTTTTGGTTTGAAAATATAACAATTTAGGGAAAAAAATTTTTTTCTCTGCACTAAAGAATATTTCTTGCTTGAAAATTCAATACTTTTTTTGGAAAATTTAAATATTTTGTTGAAAACTTCTTTTATAGACGTTTTTGTGCTGAAAATTCAACTATTCCACTTTTGGTTGAAAATTTATCTTTTATTCAGTTGAAAATTCGGCTATTTGGTTAAAAATTTAGGTACCAGGTTAAAAGTTGTTCTATAAATATTATGTCGGTTACGACTAACCTATGACTTTTAATAAAAAGTATAACAACTCTGACTTGACAGATATAAATGAAGTTGTGTAAAAATTAATTTTGGGTCCGCAAAAGTGGATAATTTTAATCTGATTTTGATAATCAGAACGATATCCTGTGGTATACTGGGCTAGCACTTTTAAATTAAAATTGGTTGAAGCAAGCCATGTGTGAATTACCTTTTTTCGTATGAAACTGCTTACTAAAGCAATTAGTAAGCGACTTGGCACCATTCCATTAGTAACTTGTTACTAATTCAGCTTTAGAGAGATGAGAAAACCGTTTCATCTCGCATTTACGCTCATCAATCCTTCATCATGTAGTACCTGTTTGCAATCGGTTTTCCTATAAATTTGCGTAATAATACTTTACCGGGTCCCGTAGACGATGCGATCGGAAGACTGGGAAGGAGGCCTCGGGGGAAACGGAAGGCTATTTTGCAGCAAACGACGGTCTCTGGAGGGGGTTATCGGGGTTGGGAGGCGGCTGGCTGACTGGATGGTCGTGCAGTGGCTGCCTCCGATGCAGTTTCGCGCATCCGCGCCGCCACATATCATGCAACTTCGCTCGCTATTTACCAGTCCGGAATTCTCGACGAGGGTTTGGTGTTGGCGGCGGTACCGCGATAGAAGTGCACCCTCGTGGACGGGGTTGAGAAAGGAGGACGGGGGGGATGACTCGAGGGTGGAAGATTCTCGAGGAGGGCTGTTTTCACGACCCAGTTGCCGCGATTTATGCAGACACTTTGCGAATTTCCGTAACGGTACCGCGCGGCAGTAGGTATAAGGTATAATCTACGTATGTCCGGGGTACCGAGGGGGCTAAGGGTGCGGAATAAAACGGGCGTTGGATACGCGCCGCACCGGCTCTAGACTGGCGGTGCTAGAGACAGCAACTTTGCACCGCGTCGCTGCTCGCTCGAGCTGCCACGCGGAATTTGTGCTTTATGGCGAAAGTTTCAACCATCGCTCACAAGCTGCGAATTCTTTAGTCCCGAGTCTCGTTCGGTTGTTGGTATGATTCCGGTTTGCTTTAGATGAGTCGACATCTCTGCATCTGACTACTATCCGTTCATTTTAAGAAGACCCCTCCAAAACAGGCCTTCATTTTGGAAAATTACTCCTAATGGAAAATTGCAAAAAAAATACAGCTTAGGGAATGCATAAATTACGCAGTCTTTTAGCTAGACAACGGACGGTTTGCTAGGGCGATGTAGTGTTTACTGTAGTACCTAATACATTGAATGTAAAAAAGATTATGTTACTTTATTGATAATATTGCAGCAGTATAACTTGCAATTTACCTAATAATATTAATAGCACCTAGTAATATTAGTATTGATACCAAATGTAATAATCATAAATTCACAAAATGATAAGAAATTTATAAAGAAATAAGGAGTCATCCGCAAATTACGTGAGTTGATTTTCTTGACCCCCCCCCTTCTCCCCATGTAAATTACCGTGTAATTTTCTCCCCCCCCCCCCAAAGTTTGAATAAGATTTCATAAACTTAGGGAACGAGCATACATATAAAATATAAATGTTGATGAAATAAACGTGGAACTTCAATGAAATTAGTTTTAGAAACTAAAATGTGTTCATAAAAATAAGTATTTAGTTTTACAAACGTATACCATTTTTATAATTTCTTCAGGGCCTGAAATGTTGAGTAGTTCGACACACTTCGTGTAGTCTGAATTTTCAAGTATGTAGTCCTAAATCTAAAAGTGTGCAATGAAAAGTCAACTTATTTTCTAAGCAAAATTTGGAGTTTTCTATCTTAATATCTTTAAAGTATTAAAAATTAACTTCAATGTTTATTCAAACTATTATTCTTTGGCCTATAAATGATAAAAATTCCTATTTATTTATCGTAGGCTTCTATCCCCTTCTTCTCGTTTTTACCCTTATCTGCGAACTGAATTAATAGAACCTAATAAGAAAACTTATTGTCTACGTGTACCAAAAAATCCAGCTATTTGTACCAAAATTTCGCTGTAAATAGCCTCTTTCCCTTCTCCCTGGAATTCGTACTAAAAAAATCAAGCTATTAATACCAACATTTTTTAACGTTCATTCTTTTCGGTTGAACAGTCCGCTATTCAATTTCTGATTAAAAAATCATCTTCTCTGGTCAAAAATTTTATAATTTGGCTAAAAATTTTAATTAATTTAATTAATTTTTTTGTTTTATTTGAAAATTCATCTCTTTTCTGTAGGTATTCAATCTTTTTTGGTTAAAAATGCAACTGTCTGTTTAAAAGTTAGTTCTTTACGGTCAAAAATTAAATTTTTTGTTGGAAATCTACATTTTAGATAAAAACTAATTTCTTGGTTGAAAATTGAACAATTTTGTTAAAAATTAATTGTTTTAACTAAAAATTTAACTCATCCATTTTTGGTGAAAGATTTACATATATTACCTGAAAATTGGACTATTTGGTTAAAAATTCATGTATTTTGTTAAAAATTCGTTTTTTTGTAAAAAAAAATCTGTTTCAGTTGAGGATTTGAGAATTTTTTTCAAAATTCGTGTTTCATGTGGTAAATTCAACTGTTTTTTTAAAAATAAAAATATTTCTGGTTGAAAAATCAACTATTAATTTTTTTGTTAAAAATTAATTTTTTTGTTGGAAATTCATATTTTTGGGTTAAAAATTCAACCTCTTCTAGAAAATTTATCTTCTTGGATTAAAAATTCAACAGTTTGATAGAAAATTCAACCATTTGGTAGAAAATTCAACGATTTGGTATAAAATTAATGTATTTGGTTGAATGTGCGTCTTCTTTGGAAGAAAACTAATATTCTTAGTTGAAAATTCAACTATTTGGTTAAAATTTTATGCATTTTGTTAAGAATTCGTCTTTTCAGTAGAAAATTAATCTCTTTGGCTAAAAATTCACTTTATTGGTTAAAAATTCATCTTTTTTATTAAAAATTCCATTACTCATGTGAAAATTCAACTGTTTTGTGGTTTTTTGGCTTGAAAATTCAACGTTTTAGATGCATTTTTTTTCTTTATTGGCTGACAAATTTTCTTTTATTAATCATTCAACTCTTATTGAAAACTTTCGTTTTTTAATTGAAAATTCATCTCTGTTGGTATAATGTTCATACTTTTGGGTTAAAAATAAACTGTTTAGTTGAAGATGAATCTGTTTTAGTTAAGGGTTGAAATATGTGGTTGAAAATTCGTCTTCTTTTTCAATTCAACTGTTTTTGATTTTAAATAAAAATGTTTTCTTGGTTCAAAACTGCAGAGAAAAACTTTCTGTAATTTAGGTACGATTCATTTTATCATCATAAAGACGACCTTGCAGCGCTAATACAAGTCCGAATTTGTCGGTTTTTCAACAAATTAATAGAGTTTAATTTAGGCTTGAATTGCTTTGAAAATTAAAAAAAAATACAAAAATCGTAATAATGAACTATATTGCTAGGAGCTCCATTGACACTTACAAATGTAAGTGTCAGTGTGAAGTATTATTTTAATTTTTCTAGCAATTTGAGCCGAAATAGGAGTGACGCGAAAAACCCCACGGTTTTCATCGTTTCGCGAAGGCTTTTTTTAACGAATTTTCGTACATAAACAATTTCAGACTTGTTTTATGTAAACTGTGCTTTTTTCAATTTTTATTTGACCAGTAATTTTCAAAATTGTAGAGCTTGTTTGGAAGGGACTTGGTAAAGTGAACGGATAATAACTTGCGACAAAACCTGGAATCATCTACTATCTCGTTGAAAGTCCTCTGTATTTAGCTACAAAGCTTCAAACTTTGAATATTGTGCTTCTGATATTAGTTGAGCATTAGTTGAGTTATATTGATACTCAATTCAGATGGTAATTGAAGTTTCTGCAGAGTTTGTATCGTGGATAATAAATGAGGATTAAGCGAACAAAACATAATATGTAAATCCAGTTTACATATTTTTGAAATTTTGAAAGTTACACACTTTTTAAAGCGAGATTTTAATGGGAAATAATTTTTTTTCGTGAACAATGGGTCAATAATCATGTTCTTCTAGACATAAAAATGCTTGAAACATACGTAACTTATTTTTGCCACAAAATGGATTCATCATGATTTGTTCGCTTCCTTCTCAAAGAAAGCATACTTTTACTAAAGAAAAGGCGTTACGAAGAGACCCCCATCCCCTTCCTAGATTTTCATATTGTAAGGAAATCCTACCAATAGGGTGGGCCGAAAAAGGAAATTTTTGGAATTTCAAAAATGACCTTGAAGTTTCAAACAACGAAGAGCGCAAAATTGGTCTTATACCTGATACCTTTATAAATTTTGATGATTCTTGCCGACTAGAATTTGTTGTCTATATTATATATACAAATTTTGTAGTCTATATTATATACAAAACTGAAGAATTTAATTCAAAAGACTACGTAATTCCAATAAAATGAACCAAAATGTCTCAAATTTACGATTTTCTTCGTTTTAAACGTCCATGTGATCCATGAAATTCGTTTAAAAAATCCCATCTTTCAAGAGGGAATTATTTGGTTTCTTTTTAGTAAGTTTTAATAACATCTTATTTTTCCTTAAATGTTGTCATTTGTAAGGATCTCCTGAAATGAAGTGCATTATGTGCGTAATAAATCAAACTTCACCTCGACGCGATTTTGCGAAAAGGTTGTATATTGCCCGAGATTTATTTCTTAGCTAACAGTCCATTCTTATAGGGGCAATATTTTCACTCCTAAAACTATGATTCACAAAGTTTAGAATAGATGATTGATAAGACGACCCTCGATCGGCGGAAATCAGAGTCTGATTCCGGTTTTCTGAGTTTATTCTAAGACGAGAAAGATGTTGAGATATGATACTTTCTGCGAAAAACTTGAATCGATTTGGGAATAAGTTTGCGGCAGTGAGGACTGTTGAGTTTAATATCGAAAAGGGAAAAGCCCAGGAGCGTATTCCAACTACTATAAACAGAATGCGAAATGGACTGTAGGATCATCCCTATCTGAATGACCACAGTTATAGGTTGGCGCGAATAATGATACGACCCCGAGATCGTAACATTATTCGTAAGTCAAGAGCCGGATTGTGCACACTTCGTAAATATGATACACGTCCATAAGCCAGCAGTCTCGAAATGCCCACGTACCATCGTACCTCATGTCGAGGTATCGCACGTGCTCTATGCAGGTCCACGCTCCATCCCACTATCATCCATTGCTTGTCTTCTGTCCTTGCCATCTTGTAATGCTTTCTTCGTACATCTCAGAACAATGTAGAACTAAAGCTGCGAGTGTAAATCTAAGCGCAAGCATTTAGGGTCAAACCTCATAAAAAGAGATTGCTTTTCTCCTATTCCATCCCAGTCTCAAAGGGCTACGAAGAAAATTGTCTTCCGAAACCGCAGATAATTAATTTAGTTTTTATAGGAGAGTGCAAATTACTAGTTACTCTCTGAATTTGAATTAGGAAAAAGTTAATAATGAAAAAGTGTCGATTTACTAATTATTTTAGTGAGCATTTCTATTGATCATTAGTACACGGAAGAAAGTTGAACTGCAGCTTAAAAAACAAAGTGTGAATTAAACACTAATTTTAGGGTACCAGTTACCTGAAACAAAATTACCCTTTGTAGTGTGAATACTACACTGAAACAATCGACTTTCTTTATTATTTCCATGTCTAAATGTAATGTTTCCCTGTGGTGTGGGGTACAAAGTGTCGACCAATTGGGGTTCGAAGTCCCGAGTCGAAATTTTGGTCCTATTTTGAATCTGAAATTGTTGGACTTAAGTAGGTTTAAGAAGGATCTATGCAGGACTTATTTATATACGATTGAGGTCCTACTTTAGTCCTCCTAAGTCCCGAATATTTCCACTTTCAGCACTTTTAGGTCTAAAACAGGACTAATGGCGAGAACTTATTATGGACCTGCCAGGTCATCGGATATTTGAAGTAAGAAATACCAAACAAAACAAACAAAACTACTCGGCATTTCGTACCCCAAGTGCGAGACTCCAAGACCCCAAGTGCCGCATTCCGTACTCTGGGGTACCCGTAGCAAGCTCAAGTTTGTTTTTGTGTGACATCTTACGTTTTAAATACCTTGCAACAAATTGGAACAGAAATATAAAATTGTGCTGCTGCCGTAGACGTGCGGTATCACGGACCGCCTAAGCACTTTTAATTGATATTACTCATCAAGATAGTTTTAATTACACGCAATACCACACGTTGTCCACCTTCTTCGGCAAAAGCACAACTAAAACTAAAGCTGCTAATAACGGCAGTCACGATGATGTCCCGGGGTGGGGGCATATATCAGAGCCATGGTGTGGTCTGTCAGACCGCACGTCCATACTTAAAGGATTAGAATATCTCTCCGAAGGAATAATCTGAACAGCATCGGAGCTTCATGGGAGCATCGAAAAAAAATGGCGACAGGTTAATCGAGAGCAATGCCAGTTGGCATTCACTTCCCGAGTGGAAATTTAGGCCCTACTTTTAAACTACAACTCCTACCTTAGTATGCGCTGGAGCAGCAAAGTAGGTTAAAAATAAGCAGCGATTTCAATTCAATTTAGACCCTACTTTGACGCCAAAAATGTCCGAAATCGGCCGTTTTTCCACGTTTAGCGTCAAAGTAGGGTCTATATTAGAACCTACTTTCGCGCTCCAAACCCTACCTTGGTGCTCCAGCCCCTACACTGGCAATAATAATAATAATAAAAATAATAACGGCGTAATTTGGTAATGGTTATAAATTTTTATTCCGGGTTCCCTTCTGTGCAGAAATACTTTTACTATCAACTGTACCTCAGGAACTTAATATTGACACAAAACTCATGAAGTATACAATTCTTTGTTTGTAGCGTTTTTTATCACATAATTTGGAAACTAATTTGTCAAATATCGTTGACGTTCACTTTAGTTTAGTGAAAAGATTCCACAAAAGAATGAAACCGATTTGGGTTGAAATTACAGACTAGTCCGACAATTTTTTATTTAATTTTTTTGTCTGTAACCTCCAAATTTGGTTGTCTTTCGCAAGTCGAATTCATATTCTTTTCTGACTACTTGGGACGATAGCATTCGATAACTGAGGCCCAAATGGAAACTTTAGTTTCGGTTTTGTAAGAAAATTAACATTTTTATATAGAATCCTTTCCTTTTTGCTCACAGATACTTTATTACTACTAATAACGAGAAACTGACCAATTCACATAGTCGCAAACCAATTCAGTTTTCAAAATCTTAATCTGCAAATGACAGATACGCAATTCACGGAGTCGCCTTTTCAATGGGTTTTTGTTTCATGGGTGTAGCTTCTAAATATTCAAAGTAGGGCCTGTAGGTTCAAACGGAGTCAAAGGAGTAAAAACCTCAAAGTAGGGGCTATATAGGTTTAAATAGCGTCAAAGCAGGTTCTAATGAGGAGCTGCAGGTTCAAAGTAGGGTCTAAGTTTCGACATTTTAAAGAGATTTTCCACTAAAAATGCATGTCAATTTTAACATTAAATAGAGTTTGCCTCCGGGTAATAATAATTTAAATGTATTCCGTTTTTAGGCGGCTTTTCAATTGAGATATCAAGAAACGCGAGAAAAACCGCAAACTTCACCTACAAGCGCTTTATGCCTAATATAATTCAGGGATGTAAGTTTAAATATCTCTGTACCAAGTAAATATTTTCCTCATTTAAAGATAATAACAGTATATACAATCTTTAGACCTAATTTAAGCGAATTCTTTTGCATCAAAACAAAAACTTCTCCATGTAAAAAGATATCAATATCCAAACTGTGGAATTGAGTCTTCGAATCATTGAAAAAGGTAAAATAAAGCGAGAGTAAAATGAAAGATCACTCATTTTTAATTTTACCCTCACCGATCTTCTTCTTCATTGCATCCTAAGATCACGCCCAACATTTTTATTTGAATCATTTTTTACCTTTTTTTCGAGAGAAATTTTGCTTGAATTCAGAAAATTTTTGCTCAATTCAAATTGATCAGTGTTAAAGTGGAACAATTTTGAATCGTTTGTAGTGATAATGTGTTTAAATACTTCCTAAAAAAAAAACGTTTCCTCATTTTCGTCTTCATTTGGTTTACATTAGAATTTATTTTGTTATTATATAACAAAAATTCTAATTAATTGAAATTGTACTATCTTAGTATTTTCTGAAAATATGATATAATTTATGAAAAATTTGGAAAACTTTGCAGACACCCTAAGTTTGCCCTTCCATAGTATTAGATCCTTATTACCAATTATAGAAATGGTATACATATGCATTAATTTATAATACATATTAGAAGTCGTCCGTATATTATGTAATGTAATTTCCTGGCGATTTTGACACTCCCCGCATCTGATGTTTTTCCTACTTTTCTTGCCGTTTGTTTTGTCATTTAAAAAGCATTACATGATAGATGGGCGACCCCTTATAACGTAATAACCATGCGAATTGGCATAGTTTCAAATACAGTTGCGTTCAACAATTTTCGAAATATTTCTTTTCCTCGGAATTTGAGTTGAGTATTATGCCCCATATGTTAGCTAGCACTATGAGTTTCATGAAAAACATAATTTTATCCTGAAACAAAATATTACATACATTCTCATCGTAGCGATCACACATATGCAAAAAAAAGGTGGAAAGCGTGGAAGCGTAAATTTTGAATAGAGCCACTGCATCGTTTTTAAAATATTCATAACAGTCTACCACCAGAGCAGAACTTACGACACGTGAAGCTTATGCCCAATCTTTGGTGAACGCACTACGAGGAAATCCTATGAATTCAGAATGCCGCGGTTGGAACAACTCGCTGAAGTACACGTACATACAAATATCTCTTACGAGCAAAGTAGAATGCACAAATACTTAGATCCTGCCTGTTATAAGAATCATAAAATTATTTTCAAAATTGTCTCAACAAAATGGAATTAAAATGACCAAAATATTCTTCTGATAATTTGTTTATAATATACCGGGTATCCATTAGGTGAGAAAAAACTTTTAAACGTGGGAAAAGTCAGACCACTTTATTGGTCAGGAAAGTCATGTTAAAGATAGGAAGTTTGAAAAATATCTTGCAAATGTACATAGCAATGCCGCACATAGAATTTTTAAATCTTAAAAAAACAGTGGTCTCAAAAATTTTGAAAATGCTTTAACTCTTTGACTTCTTATCTTAAATGGCTGGATGAGGAACTCGTCCTTTCTTCTTACACCCTTATAAAGTGTTCCAAGGGTAATCCAATCGGACAATTCTTTAAAATTTTACGGCTTTTGCAGACTACAGCGACGACGACAATGACAGACACAGACGTAAAAACTATTTTTTTCTGACTGAGGCGGCCCTTAAACGTCGACATTTGATGAAATCCACGAAATTTATTTTTCACATACACCCAACTCTCGGATTCTGTCCCCCGGTCTCGGCCTTCCTAGAACTGCTGGCTCACGCAGTTTCTCACCGAGCAGGGCGAGAGACGTTTGCGAATCTTGCTTCAAAAACACCAGCAGCGTAGTGGAAAGGCGCAGTGCGCGCGTACTCACATGCGGAGATTGCGCAATATTATGTATTCCAATTGGAAACGGCTCAGGCAGCCCTGACTGTTTACGTTTGGATCCCCCCGATTTGTGGCCAAGGTCATTTTCAGGCAACCCCTGAAACTGGGCTGAAACCTAGATTTCGGTGTAAAACCAATACCTTCTCATTGATGAGAATGTAAAAATACGATTTCGAACAAATCCTTGTAACACGTTGTGTGTTTGAATCGTTAAGAATTTTCTATAGGGAAAAAAACAATTTTCAAAACATTGTCAGTTACCTTGTTTTGCATTTCCACTCATGAAATATCTGTCAAAGATAATAAATTTCAAAATTTTAATTTGAAATTGTTTATATTGCGGTTAAGGTTCTGGTAAAGTGAAAAATTGGTCAGCGAAAAATTAGGGAATTTTTAAAATGAAGTTTTGCGGCCACCCTGATATAATGTTCTTGTCAGTAATGTATTCGTCTTCTACTTCTATTCATATTTCTGTTTTTTTTTTGCAGTTGCAGGTGATGTAAATATTTACTATTACATTATTCTATTAAAATTCGTCTTTTGTGGTTGTCAAAATTAAAAAACCATTTTTTGTTGAAGAATCTTCATTTTATTCGAAAATTCATCTCTTTGGTGGATAGTTCGTTTTTTTGTTGTTGAAAATTAATATCTGTATCTGAAAACGTCACTTTTTCATTTTTGTTTAAATATTGATTTTGTTTAGTTGAAAATTCATCGTCTATGGCAGAAAACTGATCTTTGTTTGGAATGTTCTCTTTTTAGGGTAAAAATGGAATTTGTTTATAAAATTGATATTTTTGGGTTGAAAATTCAACTGCTTTACAGAAAATTCATATTTTGGTGAAATTCAGAAAATACGTAATGTGTTTAGGGGGTGTGGGTCCGCAATGGAAAACGTATCACGAGGGTGGGTGGAGGGTTCAAAATTACTGAAATACATATCACGCATTTTGTGAATAAGCCCATTATTTATTTGAAAATGCATATATTTGGTTGAAAATCAATTATTTGCTTTAAAATTAATCTTCTTGGTTGAAAATTCATCTTTTCTTTTTGAAAATTCATCTCTTTTGGTATAAATTTCATCTTTTTTGGATGAAATAACAACTATTACATTTTTCTGTTTAGAATTCATCTTCGTAAGCTGAAAATTCAACTATTTTGTTAAATATTTAATTATCTTGTTAAAAATTCAACTCTTGTTTAAAATTCATATCTTGTTTAAAATTTAACTCTTGTTTAAAATTTAGCCATTTTGTTGAAAATTCTTTGTTCTTTTGTCGTTGAAATGTCAACCATTACATTTTTTTGAGAATTTTTCTTTTTGTGGAAAATTCAACAATTTTTTCTTGAATTTTAATCTTTTTTCATTGAAAATTCGACCACATTTGGTTGAAAAAATCTTTTTATAAAAGATTGTATGTTAAAAATGTTAAGATAATAAAATGCTGGTCTTTGAGTATGTATTGTCAGGGAAAATGAAATATTAGTCAGGGGAAAATCAGGGAATTTCGGAAATGAAGTTTTTTGGCCACCATGATCATACTCCACCAAGTATAGTTTATGACTGATAATGCGTAAATCCTACTGAGTCTGTTAGACTTGATTAACTCTCGGCTAACTAAACTTCCTCGAAAGATGAAACCTTATCAGAAAAATCGTTTCGTTTAGGTTGTTGTTATTTCTCGGACGGAGAAAAAAGTAATCCTGAGGTAATCGTACTCCAGTGGATTAATTCGATAACGATACCCTTTTGTCGCAACGTGCCCCGAGTGAAATGGCGATGCACTATCGAAGGGAGTCTCTCGGATTAAACTTTTGATTTATACTCGAAGCGGGATCATTTCGTCCCCATAAAACGTTCCGCTTTTTCCTTTCCCATTTGTATGTAGATATTTGATCACTAGCAAACATGGGATGCGAGGCTCACCTGTCCCGCAAAAGGATTACGCTGCCTACTGGCATTTTTAGCCAAGCAAAACTGTTCTTTGAAATCTATCCTCGAAACATTTTTTCAACTTAAATGGTTAATTGGAATATTTCCTGAAAATGATTTACTGTTCCAGTTTAATAGCAGGGATCACATTCCATCCACTTTTTCACCTAATCCCCTTTTCCCACCCTTAAATTTAAAAAATCTCCTCAAACTCCTAAAATCGAGATTTATAAACAGAAATTCATGACATTAGAAAATAAGACGCTTAGAAAGAGATTCTTGCTGATGATTATAAATGTACAAAATTTCGTAATCGATTTATTTGCTAATTTTGTAAATTTGAAGGACATCGCCGACAGAGAAGAAATCGTGTACCATGATTCATTCGAGAAACTAAACCCAAAAAGTTTCTATAAATGTAATGAAGGTACATACTAATATTATATATTCATTTCAAAATGCTTCAAATTCCTAATATTTCAAACAAAAATATTGCATTTTCAACAAAGTAGATGAATTTTTAAGCAAATAAGTAAATTTTCAACCAGGAAGATAAAATTTCCACTTAGAAGAATAATCTTCTAATAGAGAGACGAATTTTTCACCAAAGAGATGAATTTTCAAACAAAAAAAATTGAATTTTGAACTAATTAGTTCAAATTCTAACCAAGTGCATAGTTGAATTTTTAACCAAAAAATATTTTTTTTTAAATCACATACATTTGAATTCAACCAAAAAATACGAATTTCCTACAAAAAAGTTCAGTTTCAACCAAACAGTTGAATTTTCTACCAACTTGTTAAATTTTCAGGCCAAAAAGAGGAATTTTCTACAAATCAGTTTAATTTTCAACCCAAAAATCTTAATTTTACAAACAAGTTCATTTTCAAACAAAAAAAAATCCTCAAGAATATAGATAAATTTCCCAGAAAATAGATGAATCTTCAGCAAAAACTGTTCTTACAAAACAGCTAAATTTTCAACCAGAAAATATGAACTTTCAACCAGGAAATTCATTTTCAACCAAATATTTGAATTTTCAACCAACTAGTGGACTTTTCTACAAAAATGTTGTATTTTTAACCCGGAATGACAAATTTTCAACCAAGAAAGCTCTTTTAGTCAAACACGAATGAAAATTCCACCTAAACTTTTGAATTTTCAAGAAAAAAAACGAACTTCCCACTTGAAAGATTAATTATCTACCAAAAACAGGAATTTGAACAAGAGCTCAATTTTCAACTAAAATGAAGAATCTTCATCCAAAAATTTGAATTTTTAACATATAGGTTCAAGTTTTAATCAAGTGGTTGAATTCAAACAAAAAATAAGCATTTTGTACAAAAAAGTTTAATTTTCAACCCAAAAATGTAAATTTCCAACAACGAAAAAAGTTTATTTTCAACAAAAAAATCCTCAAGAATATAGTTTAATTTTCCACCAAAGAGATGAATCTTCAACTAAAAAAGATTATTAAGTCAAAAAAAAAAATGCAATTAAAGCATTGAATTTTTGAGCTAAACAGGTGCATTTTCTATAAAACAGATCAATTTTGAACACGAAAGTTTTTTTGAAATAAATTATTGAATTTTGAATCCAAAAAGACGAAGTTCCCACAATATAGTTGAATTTTTAACCCTGAAGTTATGAATTTTAAATGAAAAGGGTAATTAAAAATATAACAATAAATTCATGTTTGAAAATGAATAGAAATCCTGCGATAAATAAATGAGAATTTTGATTATTTTTGTATTCTTTTAAAATATTTGATAAAATACGTAAACGGCGCATCAGAGAATAGTATGTTATTTGTGATTGTAGAAACAAAATTTTGGAAAATCACAAATAATAGGAAAAAAAGTAGTCTAATGAAAAAAAAAAGTAGGCTTTTCAAATATAGTTATTTTTGTATTTCGCAAATTATTTCTTCCAAGCTTACTTAGAAAAATACTTGGAACAACTCAGGGTTCTGAATAAGGAATGATAATCTGTCTACTGATAAAAGTACAGTTTAAAAATTTCAAACATGAGCATTTTTCCATTCTTTTGTTGATTTATTTCTCTGTATTTAATCTGTAGAAGGGGCTGAAGTTTTCAACAAATTGTTAATTGCTAACTAAAATTTTTTTTCAATACAAATGACTAGAAAACTTGGTGAGGAAAAGGCGCTACTGTTAGCAGGTACTTTTATTCAATAATCACGCGATTCCTATATGATATAAACAACTTTTAATAATTAATTGAATTCTTTTTTGACGTAAAATTGAACTACTGAACCGCTGTGATCCCTTTAATTGAAAAATGTTGAAAATTCGAATTTTCTCCTTGGTTACGAAAGTACAAAAACCATAATGGAGTACTGTTGTACTTTTAAAGAAAGCTCTACTATATTTTTTTGGATTGTTTTTGGAATAAAGCTATCGTTGTTGGATAATTCGGACCTGCTTCATTCATTTGTGCAAAAAAAATTAATAATTTCAATTGTTTATGTGAAAAACTGTAGATAGACTCAATATTCGTGCGCAAATCAGATGAGAAAACTGTTGACAAAATGTATGTACCACGTACTATTTACTATATCTCTAATATAGATAGATAGGTTTCCCTTCGCTCGGCGCGAGTGGCTGATTTACTGACGAGCAAAAACCTATCTACCAGATAGGTTTTTCCGTATCAGTTTCTGGGCGATCCGTCGACCTCGAAAAACTGAAACTCGTGTAGATGTAGATAAGCCAATCTTGTTGTAGGTAGAGCTATTCATCAACAGCATTTTTCCAGATTTCTAAAACATCTATGTAAATAGGATAATTAGGGTCAAATTACCACTGAAATTCATAAGAATTTCTAATTACCATTTGTACAGATAAATTCGTGTTTTCATTACGAATCTAGTGACATATTATAGAACTCATTTTTCGTACAAAATGTAGACAGCTCCTTTCTTCAAAAGAAAGGCAGAGTACTAAACTATGTTCTTTGGTTAGTGAGGTTTTAACGCTTATAAATTCCCTTCAGTGCTTTTGAATCTCATCAATAAGATTCTCTTTCCACCTTACCTCCTTTTCCGCTCACTTTTCTCCCTTTGTGTAAGACTGTGTCGTCCTTTCGACGTTTCTCGAGGAGGCTGCCTCTGAAGATCCAAGAGGATTCGCCGCCTCCGACGATTCATGCGCTTCTAAATGAACGTAGTTCTGAATTCGCTTCATGATGCAATCCTGAAAAGGATTACTCCTCTGGAAAGGCTCCACAAAGTCCGAATATTCCCGAGGCACTTAATCACGCATGGTAGGTTGAGCCGGCATTGATAATGAGGCGATATTGCCTGCACATCCGAAAGGGTGAGGCGGAGTAGCGAGGTGACACAAGGTGGCACAAGAAGGCTGTCGTTTGACTTTCTTAAGGCACGTGACGTCGGTAAATCTTAGTACGGTATAACAACACCAAGTAAGAGAGAGAAATGTGCTCGAAAGATAATTAAAACGTCTTGCTGCACCCCGCGTCAAGCAGGAATTACGAGCTCAAGTTGCTAAAGCTACACTAGCATCAGCATAAGGGAAGATGGAAAAGATGCAAGTCGATGCACCCAACTTCTGACTGATAAAAACTGTTATGATTTTCGCAGGCAGACGGGGAAAAAGCAACTGTATTAGTAAATTTTTGGTTTAAATTATAAAAACTGATTCGATGTGAAGACATGGTGAAACCAGCAAAATCTCCTTGACCCGTATATATACTTGAGCCGTATCTAGGTTCATCGAAATGCGGTGAGCGTATAGCAAATATTTTCGGTGAGCCCAGACACTTTCACAAAAACCGTTTTTTTTTGCTGGCAATCTGAATTGCTGCACTAATAATAAGGGGACCCTTCGAAATTTTGTTTAGATTCATACTCCTCCCAGTAATAGGCCATTACCAAACTTATAATACGCTAGTGTAATATATATTTTTGTATGAAATACCAGTGATTAAAAAATTACAGAATCTGATAATAAATCGACTTTTTCAGACTTTTTAACACATATTAATAGATTCTTGATTCAAGAGATCAGTCCCGTTGAAAACTAGCCACCATAGCATTATTTCATGTTGTATCAAGCATTATATTTTTATGTATTTTTCGATATAATTAATTTATAAAATCTAAAAAATACCAGAAACCAAAAATATTTATAAAGATTATAAAAGTGAAATCTTTGTACTGCAGCCGAGTAAGTTTCTAAAGATTCTCTTCCGAAAGTCGAACATTTTTTTAAAAATTGTTGTCCGATTCCTTGGGGAATACTTGATATTTCGGTAGTCGGAAGACGAAGTAGACCTAAAAGGGGACATTTGTATGGCTCTAAAGTCTAATAAAAAATTTACCTTCTAGGTTCGGGAGAGGAATTTCACTGTTCATTCTCTCCTACACCGCATTATCTGAATTTCAAAATTGAGTCTTAATTTCAAACCAATTTTCCTTAAATTCAGACAAATTTAACTAAGAGTTAAAAACAAATGTTTAAAGTTTTGTTAGTTTCTTTTAAATTCAATAAAACTTTATTGAATTGAAACCAAAATTTCAAGCAAAATTGGCCTTAATTCAAGTCATTTAGGAGTTATTGTCAAAATTAATCGGCGTTTTTTTTAGATTTCCTCATACTCATTGTCCTTTTATCGATTTAGTGTCCACCAGAAGCTGAAGGCATTTTCTTTTTATTATAAAAATAAATATTTCAATCTATTTAAGTATAAATCCGCATAATGTTCACAAAATAATTTAACTTTTTTTGTCCTGCAGTAATAAGAAATATGCGATCTTTCTTTATAATAATTTTTGTATGTAAATGAAAAGGAAAAAGTCGCAGATGTTTTTCTTACAATGTACCAAATATGCCTTAGCTTAAGACTCAATTTTGGAATTCAGATAGTGTGTTCTTAAAAACAATTTTGTTGAAATCCAAAACATTTCTTCTCAATTCAATGTATAACCGTGTTAAAATGTAAAAATTGCCATTATTAATTTTTAGTGTCCTCAGTCTTTTAAATATCATAATACCAGAGGAATTTCAAAGCTTAATAATTTTTGCAAACAATGGAAGATTGAATGTCTTCTGAGAAAATGAATTCACTGATTTATGAACACACTTTTTTACTCTTGAGAATTCTATAACATTCTTAGATCATTTTTTGTTATGTGAACATTTATTAGTTGATTTTCATTTCCTGCAATCGTATAACGCAAATCTGACATTTTTTTAGAACTCATTTACAATATAAGGAATCGCAGCTGTCCGGGATTCCTTATTTAAGATGAAAAAACGATTTCTAACTTTTCTCATTTTCCAAGAGAAGGAGCATTTTTGCAATTGATCGCTCGGATTTGCTTGACGTAGCCTCATTCACGACTGTCATTTGCTCTGGTTTCCAGTGGAATAGATTTGCGTTCAAGTTCGAGTGAATTAATCGAGCCATTGTCTTCGATGCAAGTTCCTTATGCCGAGGTTAAATTAATCGCTCTTGTAGCATTCACAAGAACCCCATTTCCTATTTTATTCCATTTCACTACCGCCAATTTGAATACACCTCAATATTTCCGGTTCACCAAAAACCACATGCGATCTGGTTATTGCTCTGATCTATTGCCGTCGAACACTTTTCTATAAAAATCTTCATACCTCTGGCTGTAAATAAATTTGCCAGAAATTCTTTGTATACGTTTCAAGCGAGTAAATTATTCCCTGATTAAATTAATTTAAAAAAATTATATGTAGTAATCTGTCATTTATTCATTCATTGATTCACTAATTCTGTCCACATTAAAGTTCATACATTTCCGCTCTATTTTCCTGTGTCTTTCATATTTTAAATCGCTGAATGAAACTATTATATAAAAAATTTAAATCATCAACTGAATTTTCATTAGCTTGAAGTGAAGAATCGACATATTATCCTTATTGTAATCTAACAAATTACTCTCTGCTTTCAATTAATAAATTTCGAGATTTTAGGGATTTAAAAAAAAACCGAAAGAACCAACTGAACATTTTTTATAAGTTTTTGATAGTAAGGGGTATATTATCCATTTGGAGCTAAGGTCATGTTTTTAAAAAATTGAAACAAATTTCTGAATAAAAATTTAATTCCGAAATTTCAAAAATCTGATTTTTTTGAAATTTTCAAAACCTCGTAACTTGGTCAAAAATAATCTGTGTGCATGTTTTATTTTTTATAATTAAGTATCGCTGCAATCGCTACATAAAAAATTGCCACCATTTTTCACTCCTAGAAAGAAAAATTAAATTTTTTTTTTAATTTCAGAGTCTTGCTATAATATTGACAAAAAAATTGTAGGCTCATTCTAAAAGAAGTGGCAACTTTTTTATAGCCGGGATTTGATTGGTCAAAATTCAATAGTTTAGGCCCGCCCTAACGAAAATGCTTTTACATTGATTTTCAAGTTTTTAATTTTACTTGTATTTATTTTACTCTTTACTATAATTTCAATTGAAATTATAGTTTTGAATCCGCGATTCTAAAATAGACTATCTTTTGATTTCTTGAAACTATATGTAAAGCTTTTTGCTTTAAAAGCCTCAATTCGAAAATGTTTGGTTTGAAATTTTTTCATTTTTGGAAGTTTAAAATAATTTCAAATTTCACAATATTGCAATTTAAAATTCAAATATTAAAAAAGCTAGAACAATTTCACCATTTAACCTTTCGAAAATTGCAAAATTTCGTATTGAAAGCCTTGATAGTCGGTTTCAGATTGATTGGAATATTTAAAGAATCAATAATAATAATTATGAATACAAAATTTAACGATTTGAAGTAAAAAAGTAAAAAAAAATTTTGTTTAATATCAAAATAGGTAAAAATAGAACTATGTGAATTTGATACCTCAGTAATTGAATAATTTCTGTAATTTGGAGTGGTTACAATTTTAGAAATCTGAATTTTCTCGTTGAATTTTGAAATTTAATTTTTTTCATTTTTTTCCTTTCACAAGTTTTAACTTTGCAATTAAAAGTGAAGTGTTTGAATTTAGAAAATTATGAACTACAAATTCGGATTCGTTTAATTTTCACCGTTACGTAGTAGAAATGTTTTCATTTTGAATTTTTTCTGTTTGAAATTGATTAATTTTGAACGTTTTTTTAGATTAACTCAATTTTAAGGGTTTATAATTGAAAATATTTTCATTTCGAACGGTGAAAATGACCGTAAATTAATGTTGTGATCTTAGCCACTATTTTCTCATGAATTTTAATGTTGAGTTATACATTTTTATATGTAATAATAATTAAAAAATTTTGACTCTAAGAAGCTTTGACTTTGAAACATTCAATTTAGTTTTCGATTTGAAACGGTCAAATTTAAATCGCTTCGAATAAAAAATTATTCTCCAATTTAAAACAGAATTTATCAATTTTGAATGCTTTCAATTAAAAATGATACAATTTTAACTCCTTATCAAAGAAATTGTCCAATTTTCAAAATTTCAATGTGAAATTTTAAAATTTTTAGAGGTTCTAATAAAAAATTTCTCAATTTAAAATTAAATTTATATTTTTAGTCGTTATCCATAGCCGATTTTAAAAACCTGTTCAATTTTAATCTCAAAATTCTCAGTCGATTTTCTCGGAATTGGTCAACTTTTTCACATCATGCTTTTTTACCCAGATGTAGAAACTTTATATTTGAAAGCATGATTTGATTCGATTTTTAAACTGTAAATTGAATTTTTCATTGTAGTCCGCAGTCAAGCCGAGTCCAATTTTAGGTTAGTGTAATTTTGAGATTTTCAACTTCGACACCGATTTCCTCGAACCTGGAAAGCTTATGTTTCTCAAATTTAATTGGCCTTAATTCCATTTCACTTCCGCTCGAGACTATATTTTTCTAATCTTCAAATAGTGATTTCTATTTTACAGAATGTTTTTTCGCTCTTTTGAAAAATTCAAACTTTTTTTTGTTTAATGTGAAAAACTCTCAAACCTTAAAACTTTGTTTGATAATAGATTTTCAATTTGTTCATGTTTTTAATGTTAATTTACCATAATGTGAATTTGAACGAATTAATAATTTAGAATTAATGTGAAAATAGTGCCTAAAAATTTTAACAAATCACTGTTCTAGATGGAGTTAATGGCCCTAGGTATTATTTGATGATTCGACTATTCAGCGTTACCGAACGATTCAGACTAGGTATTTTTAACAGGCTGCGAAAGTCTCGCGTTTGACTTTTGTAACAAGCTGTTATTTGTCGCAAAATGTGTACTTTTTTGCTTCGCGTCCACCCGTGGAAAAGTAGAGCTCGTTAGCATCGGGCATTGGCGAATTCAACGCGCGGAAGTGCCGCTCGTTTTTAACCATACACTCGCTCGTTATTATAACTACTACCCTATGGCTGCACAAAAATCATCGCCCCAAATTGCAACGAACTGAAAGCTTTTTCGGTGGTTGCTCTGTATAGTGGCTCTATAGTTTTTGCTATTTTTTCTTGTTTTTTTCAATTTTAGTGTCTATCCATTTTAGAGTTTAAAAACGCAGAATTTGTTATGCAGACTTTTTGTGCAATAAATGAACATACGATATTTTTGCACTCGTAATTTTAGGATGTAATTTGTAATAACATTTTTTTGTTCTTTTGTTTCAGGTAAGAAATATTTCCGCGATAAAACCGGTATTTGGTGAACCCAGTTCTATTGTGAGTACTTTTTTCAATGAATGAGTTAATTAGGGTTATCGAATAAGGTTTTTTTGTTTCAAATGTGTTCCCTACAAATTGCTTCTGTTGGTTTCAAAATGAACCCTGAATTTTTTTCAGAATTTCAAAGAAATATTCAGGAGTCGCGCAAGCCCATTTTTGCAAGAAATGCTTAGTTTAATTTAATTGCCGCTGTTAATAAATTATTTTACATTGACATACCTTGACTGTATTACTTTTAGTGAAATACGTCACCCAGATTTTTAAAATAAGTTTTGAAAAATATTCAGGTGTCGCACACAACAATTTAAAAAAAAAACTTATTTTATTTTAATGACCCATGTTAATGGATTATTTTACTTTGGTATACCTGGACTGTATTGCGTATTATAAACATATATTTTAAAAATTGGCCTGAGAGACCCCCAAATATGTTTTTTTGAATTCTGTCAAAAATCCGCGTGATGTATTTCACCAATACTAATAAATTCCTGGTATAATGTCAAAGTGAAATATTCCATTCACAGCGACAATTTAAATAAAATAAGCATTTCTTAGACAAAATGGACATGCTTAGCCCCTAAATATTTTATTTAAATTCTAAAAAAATTCAGAGGTTATTATAATAACAAAATATACACATTCTTTTGTAACCAATGAACGAAAAAGCGTTTTTCCAGAATCGGCTACTAAACATTATTAGACAATTCTTCCAAAGGGGGGACTATTGTTTTAAATCTGTTTTTTTTTAAATTATGCGAGATACGAAAAAAAGTTCAAAAGAAAAAATATTTCTCGTGAAAAGTTCTAAAAAAAAGGTCTTGTTCCATTTATCGATATTTCGCAGCAAAAAAGTGTTGAAAAAAAAATTTTGTTGACAATACTTGAAGAATTTAGTGAAATATTGAAAGACGAACAACTTTTTGTAAAACTCCTCAAAAGCAACAACTTTGCTTTTGGTTTTTTTTTTCTTGTCTCGCATGGTTTTAAAAACAAATTTTATTTTCAGATAAACGATCGACATTTTATGCAGCTTTAACATTTAACTAAGTGTCTCGTTCTCCCAAAATAGTCTAGTCATTCCGGAATTTCAGGACGATTAGACGCAGCCAACTTTTTGAATTTTGTTTGCGGATTTCCAAATAATAAGAAACCTTCCATACCAGATTTATAACAACAAAATCATGGTCACTACACTCAGAAAAATATTTCTTTAAATCAAATAAATTCTTTCTTTGATATAGGGTCAAACAGTTATTTGATTGATTAAAAGAAATATTTGATTGATTGAAAGAAATATTTATTTGATCCAAAGAAAACTTATTTGATCCAAACACACGATTGTTTAATTCAGACAAATTTTATTTAAATCAAATAAATTTTATTTGATTCGAACCAATTATAGCTTTGATATAGTTTATAGAACTCTGACTCTTTTCACTAAAGTGTTCAAGAAAAACTTAGGTCGATATTTTTTTCGTTAACATTATTGATATCCTCAGTGTAAGGTTTTTTATTCTTGAAAGAAAAATTCATGACTCAGGGAAAATGAAAAACTTTCAGGGAAATGTAAGGAAATTTTGGAATTGGAATTCCTTAGCAACCCCGATCCCAAAGCATTGTGGACAGCTAACAATTGCCTGCATTAATAATTTTAATCTATTTCTAACAGCTTCGTTGCAAAAACAATGCATTTTATTCAAGTTTATCTTAAAATATAAAAGTAGATAACCATATTGACTACAAAGAAATGAACCTTTATGAAGCCTTTTTTTAGTTGATTGTAATGTCTGTTCGTTTTTAAATATGCAAATACAGTCACTGTTTCGTGGAAGCGAAGCGGCAAAAAATCTTTAAACGGTTTTGATTTTTTTTAAATTTTAAATTGGGAACTTATAAAGTTATCGCCAATAGGGCCATTTGAATCAAAATTGGCTTCTTTTCTGATTCGTAGAAGCGATTTAACAATTGAAGGTCCTTGTAATATTTAAAATATTACTAATTTATTTTGTAATTTTTTCCAACAATGGTTCTCATTTTTAAGAAAAAGTCAGTACAGACACTTTTTTAAGGAAAGGGCCACTTTAATCACTTCAATCCATCTCGTTTTAGATTTACGATTTTAGTTGAAAATTCATCTCTTTGATTGAAAATTGAACTATTTTGTTGAAAATTCGTTTTTTTTTGGTTGAAAATTAATTTTTTTAACTTAAATTTAATTATTCTATGTTTGATTGAAAATGTACGTATATTTTTTAATAGAAACTGCAACTATTGGGTTGAAAATTAATCTTTTTCGGTTGAAAATTATTCTTCTTGGTTCAAAATGCGTGTATTTTGTTGAACATTCGCCTTTTATAGTAGAAATTCATCTTCTCGATTGAAAATTAATAGTTTTCATTAAAAATTAATCTATTTTATGGAAAATTAATCTATTTATTAAATATTCGTCTCTTTTCGTTAAAAATTCAACTTTTTGGTTTGAAATTAATGATTTCTTTTGGTTGATGGTTCAGCTATTTTGTTGAATATAAGCCTTTTTTGTTTGAAATATTAACTACTACATTTTCCGTCAAGAACAAAACTAATTTTTTGTTGGTATTTCCGCTTTGTTCAAAAATTGAACAGCTTTGTTATAAATTCTTCTTTTTTTATTTAAAAATTGATGGGTTTTACTGAAAATTTAACTATTCCATTATCGGTTAAAAATTGATCTTTTTTGGTAGAAGATTCAACTATACGGTTAAAAATTCATGTATTTTGTCGATAATTCGTGTTTTTCAGTAGAAAATTAATCTTCTTGGTTAGATTAGAAACTCAACGAATTTATTCCTCTATTATTTCCTCATTTCAGCGAAGAGCGCCCTATTTTCTCTGTTCGAAAGCATTTTATGATGTGAAGTCTGCATTATTAAAATTAAAGTTAATTTTAATTATTATTTTCTGATCTTCTAGTTTCTATTGTAATGCGAGAAAATAAAAATACGGTATTTAAATGTCAAAGTTTATTTAGCTTGTAATAAAGTGAATTACAATTAGTCTGAAGATTACTTGTAAAATTTATTCTGACGATTGTGACAGTAGTCACTATCAATCGCTTTTTCCACTTTTTTCAAGTGCTGGGGATAATCTATGTTGAAGAAAATATTCAATCCAACTGCATTCTTATTTTCGGGCAACTAAATTCTTAGTTAGGTTGACTAATTAAACTAATTAAGATAACTAAAAAAAAATACACTGTGGCCTTAGGGATTCAAGATGAATATTTCGAATAACTGTTTTCATTTTTGTTACTTTTCTCTGTTAGATCACCTAAGAATTTAGTCAAAATAGCTCATTTCTTAGTTAAAGCAACTCAGGAAAATAGTTCAAAGTTATTCCAAGTTATTAAAGTTATTCCAACTACTCATCTTCGTTCCCTAAAATCCCCGTGTATTATTCTCAGTCAACATAAATCGTTTAAATAATCAACCTAACTAAGAATTTAGCTACCCAAAAATAAGAAAGCAGTTGCATTAACTACATAACCCAACTAAGTAAACTTAGTTGACGACTTTCCAGGAATTTTTTTCAGTATTCGGTAAATGCACTGGTAATCGACACTGCATTAGTTATCGTCAGATGGCCCAGTATTTTTCTTATAACAAGAATCGCTCTTGCCGCGTGTGATAAAAACTGTGATTTTGGGTATGTTTTGATATCCTTTTATCAAATGAGTATACTTTTCTCGTGTTAAGGCTTGGTTATATGCCTGAAGATAACTAACGCATTTGCATAATTTGAATTTTAATCGTGAATAAAAGTTGACTCCAATGAAATATCATGAGAATCGATCAAAATTAAGTTTTTCTATATCTGCTTTAATCGGTTAAGCCCTTTGTGGAAATAAGAATTGTGTTTTAAATACAATTATAAACATTTTCAATTTCCAATTTGGCTCAAGGTGACGATTACTACTATCGGCGAGAAAATTCGAGTCCTCTGGCTTTGACGTTAAAAAA
>CAKNXH010002016.1:172074-225007 GCA_932178445.1 Andricus quercusramuli | reverse complement strand
AATTTGTTATATTCTGCAAAATTTTCAACGGCAATTTGTTTAGAACTATTTAAGGTACCACCATGAATTTTCTTAGATTTTTATTATTATTTTTTCAATAAAAAACTATGTTCCAAAGTTCACTGTCTTCAAAAACTGCCAAATTTCCCTACTATTTAACAGATTTTCGGGTCTGTAAGCTATAAGAATTTGTTTGGCAAATTCGTTTCAGGCTCATTAACGTACAACATTTTGACCTTTAAAGTGATCCTTCATTCATTGAACTACCATTTTTTCTTCACTTACTTTTTTAACGTCAAAGTCAGAGGACTCGAATTTTCTCGCCGATAGTAGTGCATTTACCTTACTCCCAGAATTTTTACGTGAAACGATTTTTACCTTTTTTTCTGTGATGTAAGGAGTAGGTAATCTCTGATTTGAAAATGCAATGTTTTTAAATCATGTAACGACCCTTTTGTTAATATAGTTTCCAACATAGTTGGCAACTGTTTGTAGCATTTTTATCCATTTTTGGCACAACAAGAAGTTTGAGGTTTTTCTGTAATGGGAGTACTAAAGATTGACCCAAATTTGGTACACATACTACCTACTACCTAGTTAGCGAAGCTCTGTCGAAGTGCAAACATTGTAGCACCGAAGGCTGCAAGTTACGAGGTATCTGTGCAATTAAGTCAAATATAGGTACCTATAATCTCACGCCCAGACTTACGTACGTTTCTAGAACCCTACGTTCGAACCTAGCAAGACGGTAACGAGAACATCCCCAAGGGAGCAGTTGGCGCCCCTCGAGGGAACCGCCACAAGGGCTTTATTGCAGCAATAAGAGTTATCACCCGGTGATAACTGCCCCCATAACTTCTCGTTGCACGATGAATACATTCTCTTCCCGGACTTCGGTATCGCATCCGTGTCGTTGATAGTACGGCTCCTCAACCCTTTCACCCACCCTCCCACAACGACTGACCAAGCGCTGTCACGCCACGCGGAGGGTAGCTCAATTTTTTATTTATTTTTTATTTAATCCCTTTGCTCTTTTAACCTCGGATCTCACTCTGTTTGCTTAACGCTTCCCACCAATCTGGGACTGTAAAAATTAATTTGAAATATTCGAAGTCTATCAACTCACCGTTACTGCTTTCACGCTTTCGGTAGCGTCGCTTTTTCATGTTCGTACATTTCACACTATACGTGTGCAAATATGCGATATGACCATCGACAACTGTTGCAAGTATATACCTGACCGTGTGACAGATTGCTCTCTGTTTTTTAGGTTTTTATATTTTTAGTCAGAATATTTTTTATGATTTGTGTTTGAAGCGTAGCAATAAAAATCATTCAGATTCGAAGGGAATAACTATTTTAGTTTTATTCGTATCCGTATCACACTTGCTTCATTCTATAAAGAATTTTTAAAGTTATTTTTATAATAGTGCAAGTCAAAAAATTCTAATTCAGGATATGTTTTTTATTTTGTTATTTAGCAATTTCTTCCACGTAAGTGGCCATTCAAAAACTACTTTGCACTGTCAGGGGGGAGCAGGGAACAGCTTTTGTGAAGATTTGTGACGTAGGGGAGAGGGGTTAATGGAGAATGTGACATAAAACATAGACATTTTTTGAAATGCAGGAAAAAATAAAAAGTAGTTATTTTATTTTTAGCATCTAAATACAGACTTCAACCTCTTTTCTGTTTTCAAGAAACTTCGCATTTTTTTTCGTTTTTTCGCTTAAATGCTCATTCTCATTTATTGAAAATTCATCTCTTTTGGTTGAAAATTAATATTTTTTTGTTGAATATTCAACTATTTTGTTTGAAAATTCTCTGTATTTCGTCTTAAAATATTAAGTTTTTTATAGTGAATTCAATATGGTACCTGTACATCAATTTTATTTAAAAGAATTTATTCCCCTATTATTCTACTATTAAACAAAAAATCATCCTATTTCCCCTGTTTCAAGATCAGTTTAGGGTTGTAAAGTATGTTAAAATATTAGGTTTGTATATTTTTTGGTTTATTATAAGTTTAAATAAAATCGAAGACAAAATTTTGACTTAAAAAGGGGCTTTGTAAGATGATCTGTGACTTTCAACGGCCCGTAAGTTATTATTGTTAACAATGGTTCATATTGCTAGTTTTAAAAGAGCAAATTAGCCCTAAGCGTAAAAAGCAGACTTTCACCTCCAATTCTAAATGAAATAATTCAACAAAAGGGCTTCCTTTTTAATAACGAAAAGATTTCTATGGTATTGTATAAGCGACACTGATAGATCCATACCCAGCTTAATGGTTGGTGCAGGTGAATTGAGCTCCGCTTGCTTTCTTCTATTTCAGTGGCTTGAAGCCAGCATAACAACCCAAAGCCAATAACTAGATCTATTTATTATTAGCAGAAACTTTAAACAAATGTTATGAAATTTCAAGTTAGAAACATTTCTTTAGAAAAAGTATTTTATAAACAATATTTTTTTCTCGTTGTTGCAAAAAGTTTCTTTAAAACTCCACTGAATATAAACAATATTAGCAACATTATTTAAACATGCATTTTAAATGATAGTCGAATATTTTCATTGCTAGTGCCAATCGCAAAGATGGTATCTATAGTAATGCAGAAAATAAACACTTTATCTAATCATAATTTAAAATTTCATGTCAATTAAAATGATTTTTCCTAATTTAATTTGGTATAATATACTTTAACAAAAGGGTTTTTTCTTTCGTTCGTAAAGTAAGAAGCCCATGAAAACAAACTCTTACTTTAAGCTAAATATTAGTTTGAGAACATTTACATAAGCTCAAATATCGACTGAAATTTAAAAAATAAAGGGAGTTAGGAAGTAAGACTTTTACAAAGAAACTTCCGCTAAGTAAAAACAGATTTTTTCTTGATTTAAGTAAAATTGGTCTAAATTTAAGACTCAATTCAGAATTGACACTTAAATGAAGATACAAGTTGTGGTATGCTATCAGAATAACCCCAATGGTTTCTTTTGAAATTCGTTGGATATCAGTTTTATCCACCATCTAGGTCCTAGGCACTAGGGCTTAAAGGTTAAACGTTTTCGAATATTGAAATATTAACATTTTTTTTCTATCGGCCAAAAGTGATTATGGACTTCCAATTATCAGAAGTGAAAATATATCAAATAAAGCTAAAAGGGCAGTACATAGTTCTTATATCCATGCCGACTGTACTGAACGGCAGTAAGACGTGGAACTATTAAGAAAAGGATAAAAGTAAAATTAACGCAATACATGAAATTCCTGCGCAGGATATGCGGCAAAACACTAATAGACAAAGTAAGTAATAAGATAATCCTCAAAGAATGTGGTGTGGAGGATACACTAATTATTATATGTGAAAGAAATTCACTAAGATGGTTTGAGCATGCTGAGAAAATGAAAGATGAACAACTAACGAAACAAGTATATCAAGGTAAAGTAAAGGCTGTGTCTAGCCGTCCCGAAAAATTAGGGGGGTTGGACCAATATTATTTATGTGGCCAGTCACAGGGGTGCCTTCCGCTCCCACGAGAACTTGGAAGAGGGGTAGGTGTTTCACCAACATAATTGCTATGGCCAGTCACAGGGGTGCCTTTCCGCCCCCTCCCGAAAATCCTAGACGACTAGCCAAGCTTATGAAAAATATTGCACTAGTCATCCCGAATTTCGGGACGATGAGACACTGCGTAAAGTAAATGGCAGTGTGCCCAGATACAGACCGCGAAAAAAGTAGTTAGAAGCTTGAAATAAAAGACCTTGGATGCTAATGGACTCGAGTGGGGAGCCTCACATGATAATTTTGTGAGGCTCTGTTCTTGGGGTGATCGCTAGGAGATTGATCAGCAATCTGGGTCGGAGCAGTGTTGCGGCACGAACGTATTATTTAAATGAATAACACGGGAATTCTAGATCAATCTGAAAATCTACACTCCCTTCCTCATGGAGTGAGTCACGACTACCCCGAAATTGAATTGGCTTGATTGTATAATATGTGTACATTTTTCGATACTTGATAATAATATAAAATTATATTTTGAAAAAAATATTCTCGATCAAGTTAGAATTTTTTGAAATCTATAAAGAAATTTTTACTTTTATAAATAAAAAAAATTATAATTTACAATCATGCTAATTTTGCATCTTTGGAAAATTTTTTAGTGGCAAGTTAAAAACTTGTTCACGTGCAAGTAATTAGTAGTTGTTTTTACATATGGACAGAACCCATTGAAAATTTTTTAATATTTCAAAGTTAAAAAATTTTTTTAATTTTTCTGTTATGATACCACAACTTCTGCTCATACCCCATTAACAGATTTCAAAAAATAATTTTTTTCTTCTCGCTACAGGCCTACACAGTGAGCCTCAATTATTTTCAATCTGAAAGTTCTTGTACTCAACTTTTCTTCATAGAATACTCGTTTCTAATGGTTTGGAAGTATTTTATACTCAAAACGAAAATTAAGCATCGAGCCCTTTTTGAAATAGGTAAAATTAAAATTTGAAGAATTTTCTCCTACATACTCTAAATTATTGTTTACGAGCTGCTATTTTACGTTAAAGTCTGAGTAAAAAAGTATAAAAGAATTGGATAGATTGAAAACTGTACGTTTCATGGAGGTTTTTTATAGCATAAAATCGTTATTTGTCATTAAGTTTAATAAAACGTTTTCAAACTCGACTTTTCATTATCGTTATCTTTGAAGTAAGTTAAATTAAATTCTATTTTTTCAGAAAAGTATTAGAAAAGTATTAAAAAAGTATTTCCCATAATTTGGATTACTTTTACTGTTGGACGTAATAGTATGCAAACTAAAATAAAAAGAACTTTTAATTTTTTTTTATATTTATGTCTGTCGAAGATTTTAAATTGACCTTTAAACTACTCATAAATAATGAAAAAGATCCTTTCTGTAAAGGAACATCCATTTCGACCACTCTTAGGTTGAAGATGGTTGTGGATCATTGTGCCTACCCTCTTATATTATTTGATTTTTTAAATTATCAGAGTTGAAAAAGTGTTACATAACGTATCTCGAAAGATCCCTCATCATAATAGGACCACTTGAAGCCTCCCTCGCCTCTAAAAGCGTTACATAATATATGGACGTCCCCTTTGACGTAATTTTGAAACAATAAAAGACCAAAAATTGAGAAATCTCTGTCTACCCCCTTAAGCTACCTCAAATAAAAGGAATCAATTCTCAAAGGCAGTTCTTTCCTCATTAAGTATCTCGATCACGTCAAAATTCAAAACCAGAAAAGCTCCCGTATTTACCCAAGAAAGTAAACAACCGCAAAATGAAGAAGCCCGACCGAAAATCGAGACACTGTGCAGTAAAAAGGGGGAAGAAAGACAAAGGCAGGTGAGTAATTTTAAGGGTTGTCGGAGTAGGGGTAAAGGAGTTGGAGACGTGCGGCGGCGGTCGAGCTACGGGGCGCCTCGCCTGCTGGAGAAGGGGTTTCCCCGGATCCGAGAGTCGAAGAAAGGACGCCGACTCTGTGAGAAAGAGGGAGACAAGAGAAAGAAGACAACGCGGGGGTGAAAGGGGGTAGAATAGACAACCTTTAAATGCTTTTCAATACGAGAGCGAGACGGAGATTTCATCTTGGCATGAGGTCCTGGGAGTCGAAGGGAGAGGCTTGCGAATGCAGAGGGTCTGGTTATCGGGGGTGAAAAGGGTGGCTATCGGAACGTCGGGGCTCTAAGTTCGCAAGAACTTGTGTGTGAGAGAGTGAGAGAGAGGGCTGGAAGGATGTGCGAGAAGTCTGCCGTACCGACTGGGTTGTTCGCAAATGCAAGGGCGACGGTTGTCGAGGGTGGTAGGGGGTGTTGGGCGCGATAGGGGGTGGGGGAGTCAAAATCCGCAGGGTAGGGATAGTGCCAGGGGCGGCTGCGACGAGGAAGGTGTGAGGGGGTGGCGCTGGCAGTGCTGGTACGGTTTTCGAGAGGAAAGAGAAGGAAGGAAGGAGAGGGATGGGAGCAGCGAGTGGTTGGTGCATTATTGATCCCAGTGTGTGCGGACTGGGCAAAAAGAGGAGCCTCCGGCTCGGCTCGAAAAGCAGAGGGCTGGATAGTCCCGATCTCTGGAGCAAGAAGGACCGACACTCCACCGGGCGGACGCATATTAGAAATGCGTTTGCTTCTTCTTCCCAGGAATCGTGCCAATGAACCCTAGATTTCAACACTAAAGGCATCCCTACGCCTGTTTTCAGAGATACCAAATCTCACAAACCGGATTTCTCCTCTTTCACTTTCTCCAGCGCTTTTCCCTTTTTTGAGAGCCCTCAGGAATCGCCCTTCAGGCAGAGCTTTCCTAGAATGACATTTTGTTTTTTTTTTAGGGCTGATAAGGGGGAGTTATAGGAAAGATTTCCATTTTAATGTATCACTTTGGGAAAGGAAGGTCTTGTTAACTTTATGGGGATATTATTATAGTAAGAAATAAGTTAGTTTTGCATTTAAAAATATAAATTTAATAAATAAAGACGACATAAATAACGTTCAGAGGATTTTTCTTAAATATTCGAATATCTATTATAATTTAATTAGTTATTAAGAATGTATTGCCATCGCGAGAGGTGATAACTTTCCTCGCAATTCGAGCATGGGAGTAAAATGACCATGATTAGAATCGTCGCGTCGTTAGTTACAGTAGTCAAGGTGTATACTCACCTGGCAAACCTGAATTAATTGTCTACAAAACAGTTAAATCTTCATATTAACTTTCAACAAAAAAGCTAATTTTCAACCAAATTTACTCTCGACTCCGCTATCGAAATTTCGCTAATCCCTAATATTATTTTAACAATAAATTACAGTTTGAGAAGAATCGAAAAGAAACTGAAGAAAGTTTTATATTTTTTCATTTGTTAAAAACTTTAACCAAAACAGTTGAATTTTTAACAAAAAAGTTCATTGTGAACCAAGTAGTTGAATTTTCTACCAAACTGTGGAAACCTCAATCCAAAAATACTAATATTCTACGAAAAATTATTCCTGGAAATTTCTAGAAATACCTGGAATTTTCACGGAATTCAATTCCAGGATTAGGGTGGACACTCTGGTAGTGAATTATTAATTAATTTCTAATAGATTATATGCCATTAAATAAATATTACCTAAAATTGTTTGACCTTAAAATGTTTGGCATTCAATTCAGTCAATTTTGTCTAGATTCAAGATTAATTTATCCGAATTGAACTCAAATTGACTGAATTTAAGACACAATTCTAATGTTGAGATAATGAGATCTTCAATTTGGACCAGTTTTGCTTAAATGCAAAAAACTGCTAAATTTAACTGAAATAGAAGGAATGTTCGAATTGACAAACCAAAATTAAAAAAGACCAAGTTTTGTGATTTTCAAAAGCTTTTGTTATTTATTACATTTATTTCTTAATATTACCTAAGATGCCTTGAAATTTTCATATGTATAAAGTAGAATTACATATATACGCACACGTGTGGGATGCAATATTAGTACGTCCCAGTAACCTGAAAAACGTATAAAATCCTTTGAGAGTTTCCAAAGGATTTTGATACGCTATATAAAACTTCTTATGAAATAAAATACGCTTAGACATGAAGATCTCTGGGTAAAAAGTATCTTTAGTATTTTTAAAAAAACCTCTCTTGAGATAAACATGTTTCAGTATTTTTGGGGACGTACCAAATTTATTGATATGTAAGTATCCCAAGCTTCTGTTAATTGATGATTTAAGGTATTCTGATAGAAATGGAAAATATGGGACATTTTGAAAAATTCCACGAGTGTAATATTTAAAAAAAATATTCAAAGACTGTTAATTTGACATTATATTAAAGGATAATTTCAAAGCTATCCAGCCAAAAAAACTTTTCTGAAATTTTGAACCATCTACTACCCCCCTTTGTTAGTTTCCATGATTGTTGCCGTCCCTCCATCTTACGTAATCTTTGCCGACTAAATCTTTTCTGAATTTATTTAGGGGTCATCCAAAAAAACTAACAATGTATTTCAACTGACAACCGAGTGATTGAATTTTCAACAAAAAAAGATAAATTATCAACAAAAAATGTAACATATGATTATTTAACCAAGACATCTATTTTATTTTGAATCAACAAAAGTTGAATTGAACCAAAACAGATGAATTTTCAACCAAACAGTTGCATTAACATCCAAAAAGATGAGTTCCCAACCAAATAGTTGAATTTTCAACCACGAAGATTAATTTTCTACAAAATAGACGAATTTTCAATAATTTGTTTAAAAAATGGATGTTATTATAGTCTAAATATTATTTGATTAATTTTTAGTTTATATTTTTTTCATTTCTAAATATTTTTAGCTAAATAATTGAAGGTTTTGACCAAAAAAAGGTTTCCTATTCAACATAATTAATTTTCTATGAAAAAAACGAATTTTCTACAAAAAATATGAATTTTCTAACCGAAAATATAATTTTTCGACCAAATAGTTAACTTTTCTACCAAATTGTTGAATTTTCGAGCAGAATATTTGAATTTTCTGCAAAACAGTTGAATTTGCAACAAAGAAGACCCTTTCCAGCTAAAATAGATTAATTTTTTAAATGCATATTCAAACAAAAAAGATGAAGCTGCTACAGAAAGAGATACATTTTTAAACCAAAACAATTTCTAAGAAAATTGTTGAACTTTCAAAAACAAAAATTTGTTCGTTAAAAAATAAAAAAACTGTAAATAAATTGTTGAATTTCCAAGCCAAAAAGACGATTTTTCAACAAAATCATTCTATTTAGAACAAAAAAATAAAACCTCCAACTAAAACTTGAATTCTTAACCAAAAGGAATAAACTTTCAACCAAAAATTGTTAGATTTTCTTATCGGGTTCTATTATTTCAGTTCGCATTCAGGTGAGAAAACGGTAAAAAAGGGAATAGGGAAAGACTTCGAAGCTTGCGATAAATAAATAAGAATTTTGATAATTAATAGACTCAACAACAACAGTTCAAATAAACATTAGAGTCCGAGATTGTATTATTGCTGAAACGGCTGGGCTTGAATCGTGCGAATTTTTCGACTTCTTAAAAAAATGCGAATTTTTGCAACTCTTGAAAGAAATATGCGACTAATGGACATCCTTCGTTTTCTCAGAATTTAGCTATACTTGCTTGCAATTTTAATCACAATAAAACTTTTAAAATTCAAATTAAAAACTAGAAAAAATTCTACCATTTTAACTGAGAACATTATGAATAGAATAATTTCGTGTTAAAGCTTTATTCGGTGAAATTTTCAAAAATAATAGCGTTTAAAATTGGACAATTTTTAGTTTTGTGAATCTGTATGCAATGTTTTAATTCACTCCAATTGCAAGCCTTAGCAGGCGGACATATTTAATTCGAAATTTTTTTCAATTGTTTAATTTCAAATTACATTACAGTCTTTAAACTCTTTCCCCTGTTTCAATCCCCCCCCCTTCTTTAACTAATTCCGCTACTTTCCACTGTTTTCAAGAAACTTCCCCCTTTCCTCGTTTTTTCGTTTAAATGCGAACTGAATTAATACAACCCAATAAGAAAATCCAACTATTTTTCGTTGAAAGTTAATTCCTTTTGGTTAAAAATGCGACGAATTGGTTAAAAATGCATTTTTTTTTATTATTCAACTATTTTTTTAAAAATTCATTGTTTGAAAATTCATCATTTTTTGTTGAAACCGATCTGTTTGGCTCAAAAGTACAACTATTTAGTCCAAGTTTATTCTTTTTTTGTTTCAAAATTCGACCATTTTGTTATATTTGCAGGTTGAAAATTGGACTATTTGGCTAAAACTTTAATTACTCTGTTAAAAATTCGTCTTGAGGTGGAAAATTTAATGTGCGTAAAGTTCAAAGTTAATGTAAATTATTCACTTTTCTCATTTTAATATAATCCAATTTGAAAAGTTTAACATTCCAGAAAGAAAGAAATATTTTAAACCCAGATTCAAAACCCTTTAAGGTGAAGAACCATAATACAAAATTGCTCTAACTTCAAAGTTTATTTTAATTGCGCAAAGAATATTTGAAAATCAATGAGGATTATCTACCTCACATTGCGAAGCAAATAAAGTTATTATTTCAGTCATAAAGTGTAAGGTACTGCTTTTTTCATTATCTTTAAAATTTTTATGCGACTTTGTCTTGTTTTTTTTATGAACTTCTATACGACTTTATTTGTAATTTTATGCGACTAATGCGACTTTTTTAAAGCCCTCTAGTCAATCCGAGCTCTGAAAATGGCACTTTATTGTATTTTATTATGGTAATGGTACTGCAATCTAAACCAATGTTATTCTCACATTTTCTCCTTGCATGTCTCTTTTATCGCTTCGGGGCAAAAAATGTAGCCTATCTAGCTGCGAAAATCCATTCGATACTTTTACTCTTATTTTTGCTCTGTGCTCGTTCTTCCCCGAGCAACTTTGGCACAGAGAAGCGAGAACGGTGAAGCTTCGTAGTAAAAAGAACATTACCCTAAATCGGAGTAATTAGCGTAGGTAATGTGTCTCTACAGAAGTGCAGAGTATGCCTGTGGCCAACCAGTTATAGGTGTATAAGGTTGTCTGCCACCTACCTAAAGGTTCGCCAAAACCGATTCTCCGCGGGAAGAAACAGTAGTAACGGACAGTTATGGTCGAGCATTTGTAGGCTAACTCTTCCACCCACTTTGTACTTATTTTGATGACTCTTTTACTCCGAGTATGTGCTCTTTTAACCCCTTTTACTCACCCCTTTTCTCTGATTCTTTTTTTTTCTACTACGACTTCACTTTTTATGCGCCATAAAATCTGGAAAATGTGTCAACAAGAATCCATAACTTTTTTATATGGAAAAATAATAATCACATGTTCATTCACGACCACGAGCAAGATAGATATATGTATGATATGTGAACGTCTCCGATAACACAGAAAAAACTTAGGGTAAATAGTGTTGCAGGTAATTTCGTATTTTGTTAGAACTGTCAATAGTTCAATATGACATTTACCAGGCCTTCAAGGTAAACACTGAGAATTACTCCCGAACATAGGTAAACGCAGAATAATACCCTAGATGTGCGGGTAAAGTTTACCCACATGGGGTAATTTTTGTTGCAGGTAATCTTTACCCTGAATTCCGGGTAAAGTTTACACCTAGTTTTTTCTGTGAAACGTTAACTCCATGTGATGGTCTAAGATGGTTGCAAATCAATACAGGATTTACCCTGCTTGTCTGAAATTATAATATGCGATCGTTGCTATCAATAGACGCGTTTGACTTTTAAGTGACCCAGGCTATTTGACGTTCTAACACAGGCTTTACTCTGCATATCACGGTCTATCATCAGGGTGGCCACAAGGCCGGTTCGCTTTCCATCTTTTTTTCAGATTAAATTTTAATACCCTGCAAAAATTGCCTACCCATACCAAAGTTTCAATTGTAAAACCTTCTTTCAATTGGATAATATCTTCTGTTCGTTTTTTGGATTTAAAAATTGAATTTTTTCTAATTGAAAAAAATGTTTCCTATTGGTTTCAAAATTATTGCGAAGTTTCTGTATATACGGTTACCACTAGTGAACAATAATAACAAATCGGAAATTGAAAAAAATTATACAGATTTTTTTTTTAATTTACAAAAAATATGTTTTTTTTTTATTGAAGTAATTCCAGACATTCAGAAAAAGTCGAATATGTCGAACCTGAAATTAGTTCATCTTGAACTGAATAAAAATGTTATCATTTTGTTTTTCCCCAAAAAAGAATTTTCGTCATTTAGGAATTTTGATATAAGAATTTTTTTCCTTCTGAAAACTAAATGTTCAACTGTTTTATTGAACATTTGTCTTCCAAAAAATTAAATTCATAATTTTTTATTGAAAATTCATCTTTTGATGGAAAAGTAATCTTTTTTCGTTGAAAACTTGTCGATTAGAGTTTAATTCTTTGTATTAAAAAGTCTACTATCATATTTTTGGTACCGAACTCATCTCTTCTTACTAAAAATTCTTGTATTTGGTTGAAAATTCAACTATTTTGTTAAAAAGTCATCTTTTTAGTTGAAAATTCAGCTGTCTCCTAAAAGATTTGTCTTTATGACTGGAAAATTAAAGATATGTGGTAAATCATTTGGTTAAAGATCTATCTTCGTAGGTTGAAAATTCAACTATTCGCTTAAAACTTCAACTTTTTTTTGAAAGTTCGTCTTTTTCATTCGAAAGTTCCAAGATTCCATGATTCGTCTTTTGGCTTGAAAATTTATCTATTTGTTTGAAAATCCAACTAATGTTGGTTGAAGTTTAATCCATTTTGTTTGAAAAGTTGATCATCTGGTTAAAGATTCATATTCCTAAGTTGAAAATTCAACTATTTGTTTAAAAATTCAACTTTTGTTGTTAAAAGTTCGTCTCTTTTGCTTCAACGTTTGACCATCTAGCTGCAAAGGCAACTATTTGGTTGAGAATGATTATTTTGGTTGAAAGTTTATCTTTCTTGATTGAAAATCATCTTTTTGGTTGGAGATTCATCTTTTCTGGTTTAAAAGTTGATGTTTTTCTAAAACTTTCGATTTTTTAGCCATAAAGCTCAGCTCTTTTTTTGAAAACTCATATTAATTGGTCCAATATTTTCTTGAAAATGCAATATATTTTGACATTATATCTTAAGAATATGGTACCTACATTATTGTTATTGAAAAGAATTTATTCCCCTATTATTCTCCTATTTTCTTGAAGAGTCACCCTATTTCTCCTGTTTTTAAAGCATTTTGGCCTGTGAAGTTCAAGATCATTTTTACAATAATTTAAATTATATATTTTACCTTAGAGTTCTAAAATATGTCATTCTTTTCAAAATGTATATAATAAAGCAATTAGTATTGTATATTTACTATTATAAATGCTGAAAAGTCAACAGACAAAAATGTAATTTTTGACTGGAGAAACCGGGAAAAAGCCTGGATTTTTTATTTTTATTTTAAGTGGCCACCCTGAAGACATTTACACATTAAAATATTAATTCTTGTATTGAACGTATTCGTCATTTGAATAATGAAGTCGGTGACACCCTCTGCTTCGATTTTTACGTGATGTTTTCTTTTCTTTTTTGGAAATCGATGCAGTGGATAGGAACCGAGGAGAGAAAAATGGTGTACAATGAAAAGCTAAAGTAGGTAGACAGGAACTCCTATACGTACTGTACGATGATACGTGCTCGTAAAATTGATCGTCCGTCGATATACCACAGAGTCCCTAGCTATTCGTAACAGTCTCCGTCATCCCTCTCATGGACTCTTTTCTCCCTTTTCTATGTCTGTATTTTTCCCTCTTTCTGTAATACAGATTCCCAAAGGTGAAACATTGAAATGTATCGTTTGCAGGCAATAAGTTGGGGCAGACCGTTCCAGTGACCTTTCGGTGTCAAAGGTTGAGCTTTTTATTTGGAAAGGTTACATTCCAGTGAAAACCCTCCATTGAAACGTTATTGCCAATCTTTTCTTGTTCGTAAAAAGTCTTTCGTTCTGCGAAATTTTTTTGTACCTTCACAAATTTTCTTTCCTAATCGAATACATTAATATTTTTGTATGATATTATACTAAATTCCCAGGTGGACACTGAACCGGAAAAGTGGGATTTTTTTCAAGCTGGAAAATGAAAGGGAATATATTTTTTTATTGGGAATTTTTCAAGAATTCGTTTTAGTAGAAAAACCTATCTAATGATTTTAAATGACACTTAATTGACATTAATAATGACATTAATAATTTTTTTTCAGTTGTAAAGATTAGGACAAATGTCCCATTCATTATGACTTCAATTTTCTTGTTTTTTTTTGTATCTAACTTAAATTAATTGAAATTCTATTTGATACTATAAAATACTAAAAATAAATAAGCTTTTTCATAAAATGTTACTTTTGACATATTTTTTAACAATCTATTCCAATAATAACTTCAACCAAAATAATATGAAATAAAAAAAAAAATTGCTTAAACCCAAGAATGTGAACACCAAGGATGTTCTTTTTTTATTTTCTATCTAGAATGTCTTACGAAATACCCAGTTTTCCCCGAAAACCAAGTGAGATGTGGAAAAAGTTAGAAGAGCAAAGTTGTTCCATGAAAATTCCTAGAAAATTCTCTCTATAAATTTTAATCTAACTTGGTTTTTTTTAACAAAATTGATTTTTCGCTTTCAATGTAAATTTCTTTTTCTCTCAGTTCTTGTTTTGGACACAATTATTTAAAGTAGGAAAACTAGGAATGTACTCATCCCACAAGTTTTTAACGCTATACACTTTTTATCCTAAGCTGATAACATTTTAAAAATAAAGAAATATCTTTAGACAATTCGAGTAATAATATATTATCTGTTCTAATTTTCAAAAAAATAGTTCTAAGACACCCCGGAATAAAAAAAATTAATCTACATTGTTCAAAATTGAATAACTTTGGGTCGAAACTTGATAAATTTATATCATTTCATTCCTTTAGCGTTTGAAATTCAACGATGGTTATTTAAAACCTTCCTAATATGAAATATTTATTTAAAATTGAAAGCATTATTGGTTAAAATTTTCTTAATTTAAACTTTAGATTGTTAAGCGGTTTTAAGTTGAGGCCTTCAATATGCAAAATATTGAATTTTCAGCATTTTAAAATTGAACCCTTTAAGATTCGATAAATTATTGAGAATAGTTATTTACTCTGTAAGAAAATTAAATTCTGTTTAACTATTTCTGTTCAAAATGGTCGATGAAATTCCTTGCTTAGTTAATGTTACTGTTTTCAAGAAACAATCTGGACGTACATTTCCTACACGGAGAAAAATGGATATTAAGTTTGAAAATCTTGATTTTTAACTATAGGACAACGATCTAGATATTAAGCTGAATTATTTTGATATTAAAATTCAATATCCGGATATTAAAAACTTTAAATATAAAAATATTAAGTTTTTAAAGTTTACAATTTGGATATTAATTTTTAATATCAAGATATCACACCCAAGTATCTTGATCTTTGTCCTCTAGTTAAAAATCCAGAAATGGAGTCTTAATATCTATTTTTCTCCGTGTAACCTCTAGATTTCTAAATAGGTAATCGCTTCTGGTAGAAAAATTAGAGACGAAAACACACTTATTTATTCATAATTTAAAAATATTACATATTGAGTTCCAAAAAAATCATTTTAACGATGAATAGTACAGTTAATTGTTCAACTTTTAAAAATAAAAATCATTTCGTTGGTTAAAATCCTCAAAAGCAGTTCTTCTTATCTCTTACATGTATTCCTTTTCATATCTCGATAAAATGTTTTCCAGTTGCTCTAACTATTGTGCCAAATATTGTGGTTAAAGATGTACAAACAATTTTGTTGCATATGCCAATAAATTTAAACTAGCTAATCTTGAAAGTGACCTACTCTTGCATACCTTTACCTACAATAATTGGATGTTCGAGTTTGAAATTGTTTAGTTTTCAAGTTTTAATTCTCAGTGTTAAACGCTTGAAATTCATCATTATTTTCGCAATTATGAATTGATTAACTTTTGAATTTGAAAATTTAAAGAACCAGGAAAAGTGTTTGAAAACCGCGAAAAAATGGGAGTTTTTTTCAGAGTCTTGAGTGACCACTGACCACCCTGAAATTCCAAAGTCGGGTGCTTCTTTGCATAGTTATTTACCTAAAAGTTGATTAAGTTCTCTGAAATATTCAAAATGCAGCGAACGTAAATCCCATCAAAAACACTGCATGTAAAAGAGTTCTGCCAAGTCCATAAATATTAATATTTTATTCATTCATATTTAAGGTAATCAAAGTTGTGAAATCAAAAAATGAAGCCATAATAATAAATTATAACATTGGAGGCTCTAGAACTTTAAAAAAATATTTATTTATCTGAATCACCCATTTATTTGTTTTTATCAAATAAATGAAATATTAATATTTATGTACTTTGTGGTTTGTTTTCACACGTAGTGGTTTTGGTGGGATTTCACTTCTTTTTTTTTGTGAACGCGGGTCTCGTAGAATATCTACCAAAACCAAACATCAATTTTGATAGGCATCATCGGGATGACGTCGAAAAGAGGACCACACGGAAAATCATTGGGGTGAAAATGTTGTATTTCATTTAAAACAATAAAAAATGTCATTGTCCCTTCATTTGTTATTGTGTCGGGAAAATCTTGAAAAATGTAACAACTTAAATTATGTAGAATTTGGTGTACTTTTGAGGATCAACGTTTTACAGTGTATATATCCCCGGCACCAATTGTTTTATAGAAGAAATTCTCTCCTGAAGATTTTATGTAATTTTATGTAATTATGAAATTCGTTGAGGATAGAAGTAATTTTTTCATTAAGCCCAAGGGATACTGGAAAGGACGGCTAATTAGGTTCACCGAAATTCGGTGAGCGTGGGCTAAATATTTTCTTTGTCCCTTGCCACTTCCTTTGTATGTCGCCAATATTATATCAGTAATATAAACAATAGATAATAAACATAATAAACGACTGCTAAAAAGGAATCCAAAAATCGAAGAAAATAATTGAAAATATTTTTGCGATGATAACATCTGACTATAAAAAAGTTTGCAGTCGGTGGACAAAACCTGCATCTTGATCTTTATTTCAAAAATCACCTTAATTATTTTTTGTAATGGATGAATTGTGTGCTTTCTTCCTAAGTAATATGTACAATCGTGAGATAAAATGTAGCCATAAAAGTACAAAATCAGTATAATTCAGTTGATGATAGGTTCTTGTCTGCATATTTCGAAAATGGTTCATTTTTTACGCAAATCCAAAATAATTCTGTGGTATAGTTATGGATCACTTTCTCCTGAAAAAGCGGCATATGTGCACCTTATTCACGAATTTTTTGCAAAGCTTTATCGAAATTAATAGGTTGGTTTTGGCTGAAGGTACGCCTAAATGTTATAAATCGTTAGAAAATGACTAAAATGAAAAATTATTTTGCTTATCAATTTATTACAAATTCATATAAACTGCTTCTAAAATATGATGACTTCTTTCTAAAAAATATTTTTAGTTTCTTTTATCTCAACGGATCCTATTTCAAATTTATTTGGTCCTGATTAATATATAAAATCATAAACAGAAATGTGTTTGCCAAGGTTTTATAATCATAAGAATAATATGATATTCTGCAAACGACTTCTTGTCAAGCTTTTTTTTTTGTTTGAAAATTCGATTATAGCGAATTTCTTGAATTTTCAATTAATATTTTTTAAACTTGCATAATCTTTCTTCTTTCATGTGTTCTATATACGCACCAAGTTTGGTAAAGATATCTTATAAATTGACTGAGATATTCCACTTTTAGTTTTCAAAATAATTTACGTTCCAGATTTCCGGTAGCGATTTTTTTTCGCATTTCGTTCTTCGTGGACGATTTTTTTTCTCGTATGATGGGTATTTATAAAATTTTTCTACTTTTAGAAACTTAGAAACTTTATATTTTTTTTAGAACTTGGCGGCGATCCGCTACCGCGAATCTTGATATTTCGGGTAAAATGGAAATGATTAGTACTTTTGTTCGAACTATTCAGTTTGTGCAGTAGCTACTATTAGGCGTGTCGCAGAGTATAGAGGATCAACTGCAATTAATCAAGAGGATTGATTGCGAACGATTAGTGAGTAGTTGAGTTGCCGCAGAGGAAATTACAATATGTCAATTAATTCTAGCGTGGCCACTTTATAGAGACTTACTATTAAAGATCGTGTTCCAGTTGGACTGCAAGCCTGTAATCCTTCCGGGACAGTCGAGGGTGGGAAACTATCCAATGGGCAAGTGGTTACAGTTGACGCTGTCAGCCGATGAAACTCTATAACAAGGCACGTTCGAACTCGCCTGTCCGACTTCACTTACTCAAACTAGTACATCAACCGAGTAATTTAACGTTGAATTTCCACTCTATCGACATGTTGTGGTCCAACGTGCAAAATTAAATCTTTTTCAAAATATTTTCTAAAGTTTTCTGCTATTTTTTCTAAAGGGCTTATTATATATAAGTATTCCTATGATACAATATAACATAGGATAAAGTAATGAATTTAATATTTCTAATTTCAACGAAAACAAACCTTCAAAAAATATAAGAAAAATAATAATAATTGCAGTAATGATTGTCGCCCAATTTGGCAAAGAGCCTCTTTCTAACCTTAATGTAAGAATATTTGAATTTTCTCGATACTGGATACTTATTTTTAATTACACTCTGTTTTCATCTTCATTTGGTACTAAATAATTAAACTTAATTTCTCAATTCAATACCTATAATTTAGATTCCTATTTTTTTATTGAACTGCAAATTCACTTCACAGTTATTGTTGAAAGTCAATACGGACACGGAAAATGGGTTAATTTTTGTAAGAAAGTATTTTTTGCTTGGATAGAGCATGAAAATATCTCAAAAGTACTTTTTTTCTCTTTTTTATAAATAGTTTTGCTGAATTTACAATACGTTTTTAGTCCCTCCTGAAAAAATACAAAAGGACGCTTGAATCCTTATGCATTTCCACCCTTCAACTTATTCCATTACTAGTTCGCAGGCGTAATATTCACTAAAATATTAATTGGATCATCCTAAACTTTTTGACATTTCAGCGATTGTTTTTCTGACAGAGGAAAAATACTGAACTTTTTTAAGTAAAACTGCCAGAGAAATGTTATATATGTTATCGTGAAATACCTTTCTTGGGAACATCCCTGAATATTTATAAGAAAACTCATTTGGTCCAAAGAGAAATGAAATTCAACCCGGAAACATGAAAAGAATAGAAAATTTTCATCTCTTAACTGAGTTTCTTATACAGTTTATCTCTGGAATAAATATCTTTGTTTAGAGCTAAATTTCTTATCCTTCAATTTCTTCCCAACCTGGTTTCTAAATATTACACTACCTACTTTACTTAGTGAAATTGTGGGGCATTGAGTACCCTACTTTCTTTATTTTGACTCGAGGCGTCGATGTAGGAAAACGAAACAATACCATTTGGTGGCTTCAGCTCAATGGCACTGCGGGCATTCAAGAAACGCTAGAGGAATAAATATGTCAGTGGAAGATGCGGTTAGATAGTTTCCGGAAATAAGAAAATATTTTACCGGAACCCATCTGGATCTGGCAGGAATGATATATGAAACTGATTTAAATTTCGCGGCTGTCCCCGGGAGCTACAATCTGACGAAACGAGCGCGAAAATGTAATATTATTCGAACGCAAACAGGGTTCAGGGAATGGAAAGTGTACGTACTTGACTACTATACTTTTTTCAAAATACATGACTCAGGAAGCTATAAAAGAAATATTTATAATAATTCAATAAATAATGATAAAAAGGTTTATTTTATATATTCAAACCTAAACTACAAATTACAAAGATTTAGAGTGGAACTCTGAAATTTGCAGAATTTATCAGAATTTTGCATCTAAGTGGGATACGTTCAACTCAAGATGCTTCAAAATTGGACACTATTCAAAAACAAAAGATTCAAAATTCTACAATTTTAAGGAAGTGGGCTTCAAAATTAGATAAATTGAAATTGGAAACCAACAAATTTTCACGTTTTGAAAATAAGTATCACAGACAATTTTATTTTATTTCTGAACTTAAACAATTTCAATACTCAGCATTTAAAACTGTAAATTTGTTGATTTAACATGCTTAAAATTGAATTCTCACAAAATGGAAATGCTAAAAATTGAATTATTTCTTTACTTAGGTGATTATAATTGCAACATACGAAAAGTTCTCCCAATTGATTCAATCTGTAATTAAAAACCGGTAAATTAAAGAAAATCTAAATTTAATATCGTCAAAATTTAGCAAATCCGAAAAGCATTACAAATTATACATTTAAAAGTTTGTAACGTTCTTGATTCAAAATTTAAAAACTAAGAGATCTATATAAAAATTAAGATAATTAAGCTAAGCTCTATTTACCAAAACTTCGTTTTGAAATGATATAATTTTTAACTTGTATACTTATAATTGTGCAATTAGTAAAGCTTTCCAGTTTGAATTGTGACATTTTTAATGACTGCAAGTTTAAACCATGCAATCCTTAGTGCTTCAATTTGAAAATCTGTTTATTTTGAACAGGTTTAGTGTTTTTAATTCTTGAAGTCTTCCAAAGTCAAATATTGTACTTAAATTTTGAACTGAAAATTGTGTAAGGTCGAAGAATTTATAGTGACATTTAATAAATTAGAGATTTTCCGGTTTTAAACGTTGAAAAAAATTCAAAGACTTGAAAATGAAAAGTTTCATATGAAAACTAAACAATTTTAAAATTGTGTCCTTGAAAGTAAATGATTTTACAATTAGGTTTTTGCAAACTGAATCATGTAACATTTTCAAATATTAATACGAGAAGTAATATTAACTCTAGAAATTTTACAGAATTTTTAATTAAACTTATTCTGCTTGAGAGGATTGAGTTTTCTACTAAAATTCTTTAAAATCCAGGTCAAATAATGAGTTTATTGCATTATTCTCGATTTCCTGGTCTAGCGGACACCTTGGGTTTACTCTGGGATATATTTTTTCGAATTTTACAGAATCTCGGCGTCTTACGCTCGAATATTTTATGGTAAAGTCTTAACTATTTTAGCCTACCCTGGGTTTACTCTCAGGTATATTTTTTTGCAAATTTTACAGAATCTCCCATCCTTGGAGTCTTACGCTCGAATATTTTATCGTAAAGTCTTGAACTGTTTTAGCGTTCAAGTTACTCTTTTTCTTCAGGTAAAGAACGTTATGTAATTTTACATTATTTTACATTAATTCGTGCCGTACCTTTTTTATGAACAGGGTTTGTCATAGAAAAGAATTATCCGATTTCTTCGAAGATGGTTCGAATTGAAACTCTTTACATGTTATCGAAGATTGAAAAATGAGAAAAATAAGGAAATTTCGTTCTTCAGATGACTATGCTGGAAAGTGTGTCCATGGGACCTCCTCGAATATGGCACAAATTGGAACGTTTGGCATCTCGATGTTGATTAAAAAATGAGAATGTTTATGTTTAATTGTCCTTTATTTTTGTTAGGGCTCGTGCATAAATTACGTAACACTTTTTAGGGGGGAAGGGGTGGTCTAGCTTAGTGTTACATAATGGTGAAAAACTACAGGGAAAAGTCGGAAAAAGCATTACATAGGGGGGGGGGGGGTCAAAATGGTCGGAAAATTGCGTTACGTAATTTATGCACGACCCCTTATCAGTTGTTAAAAAATATTCAAATTGAGGAAATTTCGTTTTTAAGACCACTATGCTGGAAAGTTTACTTTTATTCCGATATTTTTCATGGGTGGTTCAAACCAAACGCCTTGAAATGTAGATGCGCATTACAAAATAAAATTTGCTGCATCATAATATTCTTTGTTGTCAATGGATAAAAAGTGAGAAAAATTGGGAAATTTATTTTTTCAGTCAATTTTCCTGTAATTTTTTCTATTAGATTGATTGTTTTCGAAGGTGGCTCAAATTGATGGTTTTGACATAAACTTTGGTATATCATTATGATGTTTTTTTTACCAAAATTGAAGAATAAGAAAAATGAGGAAATTTCCTTTTTTAGACGACTGTGCTGGAAGCTTTTATATTAGTTCGGTTGTTTTCGGGAATTACTCATTGAAGGTCTATTTGTTACATCGTAGTACTTTTTGTTATCAGTGGATAAAAAGTGAGGCAAATTCAGAAATTTCGTTTTTCAGCCAACTGTCATGTAATTTTGTCTTTTAGATCGATTGTCTCCGAAGACAATCGATCGACAATCGAAGAATTGAATGTTCCAAGCATAAAACTTGGTATATCATTAGGATGATTTTTTTGTTATCAAGATTAAAAAATAAGAAAATGAGGATAATGTTCAGTCAACTATGCTGGAATCTTTTCTTTGAGCTCGATTGTCTTCGAAGATGGCTGAGATTGAAGGTCTTACCATGTAGATGTTCATTAGAAAATATACTTCTCTATATTATTGTGATGATATTGTTGTTGTTATCAAAGGTTAGAAAATAAGAAATAAAAAATAAATTTGGGTTTTAGACCACTGTAGAGTAAGAGCACCAGTCATTGGCACCTTAAGAGGAAATTTATACTTTTAGAAATGAATAAACACATAAAATATTGAATTTTGAAATAGTGATAATTATACCTACTTTTAAAATTGTATGCAGAATACACAGGAATGTTGAATTATTATTCAAAGTGGACAAAAACTTGAAAAATTATTAAAAATAAGTATGTACTCCCAAAATTTTAGTGCTTGGCACTGTTAACCCCAGTTATCGGCACCCCCCGTCACCAGTGATTGGCACTACACTCATATAATATCTTAAAATTTCTGGAATTGCATTCAAATATTGATTAAAAACAAATTGTGCATCTAAAAATATTAAGTAATTTCTCTATTAGTAATTCTAAATTTGGTATTTTATAAATTTTGTTTTTGGACAAGCCAATATCTTTGACAACAGCTATAAAACATAGCCATGACATATGCGTTCTTCGGTACATGTTTTTCTTTCCTCAGAGGTACTCTCTGATGGGCATACGTATGACAATAAATAAAATAAAAAAACATAAATGTTACTAATTCTCTCATTTTCTGCTTCAAAGTGGCAAAATTAAGAAATAAATTCAAATATGGATGTATAAATATATTCAAAATAAATAACCCACCGATTGAATATAAAAAATTTTGACATTTATACTAAGATACATTCCTGCGTAACATTTAAAACATTTTACGACAATATTATTAAACATGATATGTTTAAGGATAATAAGATCATATTCATAATTCAAATAAAAACAATATCTACCTGTACCTAAAAGCCTAAAAATAATAAAATATTAACAAAACTTCGGAGGTTACGATTACCTGTATATAAATGACAGCTTCATTTATGATAATTTTTAGCTACTTTTGCATCTACCTAATAACGAGTCTTGTCGTTCCGGCACTTTTAACACTTCATTTTTTTATAAATACGTGAAATGCACTGGAGTGCCAACGACTAGAGATCATACTTTTTGTATTAATTTCCATTGGCACCCCCCCCCCCCCCCTAAAAGTAATAAATACATTATTACCGAGGTTTAATTCTCATTTTTATGGAATTTTAAATATTTCTTTAAAATACCTACATAAAATGAATCAAATTTAATTTTTTATAACGCTGCCATAACAAAATTAAAAAATGTCGCCAGCTAAATTCTTAGCACCCTAAAATTTAAAGAGAAGTAAATATTTCAGACTTAAATTCGACATTATCTTTCACAAGTTGTATATATCGTTTCGCGCAAAAATGATAGTAGAATAAAAGTAATGTCAGCAAAATACGATAAATATTCGCATTTTCTTAATATTTAACAAAATAATTAGAGGGGGTGCCAATAACCGGCGCTGTGCCAACCACTAGTGGTCTTGCCCTATGCTGCAAGCTTGTCTAATATTCTGATTTTTTTGATGATGGTTCAAATTGAGGTCTTGACATTTAGATGTAAATTGAAAGATATAATTTGGTATGCCATACTGATGTGTTTTTTAATCAAATTTTGAAAAATGAGAAAAATAAGAAAATTTCATTTTTTTAGGTAACTATGCTAGAATCTTTTCTTTCAGCTCGACTGCCTTCGAAGATGGCTAAAAAAGAAGGTCTCGTCATGAAGATGTGCATTAAAAAATAAAATTCGCAGTACAATACCATATGCCAGCATCCATATGTTAAAAGATATTTATTTATGTGAGAGTAGGCGAATTATCGGATAGCGCAGGATGAATTCAGATGAGGATAGTAGAGCCGCAAAAAGTGCAGCTCGGCCACAGCAAGCGAGACGACAAATCAAATTTTCACCCAGGCCGGGCCGCACGAACCTTACCCCATTGTTGCTTTTTATATGCAAAGCAGGTCTAAATTATAGCTAGAGAAAGGAGGTGGAGGAGGATGGATTCCATGTTCCGGACAACCATTGTCCTATTCGCTGACCGGAAGCACAGTTGTACTACCATTGCCAAGAATGTCGCTCTCGTTTAAACTTCATACTCCTCTACTTGACTCTTTGCTTTCCCTACGCCGACCTTTCTCAATTCACTATCTACTACATTGTACCTTATAATTGCCAGATTGAACGTTAAGTTTCACAAACAAATGAAATTGCATTTTCATAATCAAAAATTAAAAAAAAAACATTCTATTCATCATTTATAAAATAAGGGCGAAAAAGTTAGAAAATGTTTCAGAAATGTTGATTCAAACATAATTTCAATTTTGTGTGACCAGGGAATATTCTAAGAGAAATTTATAACTACCTCTTCATTTCAGCAATTTCATTTGGGAGAGAATTTTTAATCGAAAATTTGGAACTTTCTCAGGGTGTCTACACGTGGAATGATTTTAAATACCCGACCAGACAAGCAATTTCTTGTTGGTAGAAGTTTATAGATATTTACTTCATATTTTTATTTTATAAAGCTTCGATAAATTATTACAGCACATTCTTATATATGTTAATTATTACCGTATAATAATTGAATGAATAATACTAAATCCATAAATAATAATTTCTTGAATTTGTTCACAAAACTGTAGAATTCTGAGGCAAGGCGGATGACAAGTTAAAAAAATTGTTTAATTTTACCTAAATTTTGACGAGTTGTCTAGTGTTAAAATTATACTGTGTTAGTTGATTACAAATAGTAACAATGAAAAACACCAATTTTTTAGAAAAATTGTGCCGTATTGCATTGCTCATGAAGATCGTTTATAATAATTGTACAACTGATTGGTTAGTTCCAACTCCGAATTCATTTAAATTTGCAAATGCCCTATTTAAAGGCATAACCATAATTGTTTGGAATAATACCCTGTTCAAATTCAGAACTTAAATTTTTTCGAGAATTCTCCGTTTTAAAGCAGGATTAGAATTCTTTTGGAAAAATGCCTTGCAATCTTCGAAAATTTGTGGAAAACTGTGAAGAAAGTAGCAGTACAGGTTTTTGAAAATTGCACAAAATAACCTAATTTTTCTTCGCATTTCATACAAGAGCTCTGGCTCGAAAATTTTTGGAACAACTTATAAAACACCATTAGATCCAGAAAACCTTATAGATTCGTCGAATCTTGATCAGAATCCGCCGGATTTTTTTTAGTAAACTATCAATGTGTCTACTCACCTGGAAAATCATAAAAACCTAGAATTGTCAGGAAATTTGTATATACCAGGAAAAGTCTGAAAATGTCAGGAAATTTTTTTTTCTAATTGTGATATAAAATTAATTAGCAATGTTTTTTCATTTTGTAAATTAGCTTCATATTACTGGAAATAACTATGGAGTTGAAAATTTATCTTTTTTTTTTGTTGGAAATTAATTTTTTAACCAAAAATTTAGCTATTCAGGTTGTAGTTGAAACATTATATTCTTAGTTGAAAATTAAACTTTTTGGTTAAACGTTCATGTATTCTGTTGAAAATTTGAAGTTTTTGGTTGAATTCAACTGTTTTTAATTTCAAATTCTTATATGTTCTGTTCGAAATATTAACTATGACATTTTTGGTTAAGAATTCATCTTTTTTGTTGAAAATTCAACTACTTGGTTGAAAGTTAAACTCTATTTTTTAAATTTATTTTCTTGGTTAAAGATAATTTTATTTGAAAATTCGTCTCTGGCTGAAAATTTAACTAATTTGTTGAACATTTTTTCTTTTGGTTAAAAATTAATTTTTTAAACTGATTATTTAGCTACTATTCAATTTTTGGTTGACATGTATTTACTTGAAAATTTGTCTTTTATGTAGTAAATTAATCTTTTTGGTTGAAAATAGGTCTTGATGGTTGAAAAGTCAACTATTTTGGTTAAAGGTTCATTATTTTAGTTGAAAATTCATCTTTTTGACTGAAAATTCATTTACTTCCTTGAAAATTCGTATTCAGCTATTCAACTATCCAGCTTGTTGAAAATGCAATATTTTCACTTGAAATTATAGAAATTTGAAGGTATTTCCCCTTTTGCTGAAAAGAAACCCTAAACGATGAATTTGTTCTAAAGAAGAGTCCAGCCGAACTTCTAAAGAAACCCAATTTCAATATAAACTTTTTCCAAAGAACCGTTATTTCGCTTCGCCTACTTCGAGATTTGACTACTTGATAACGCAAATTTTACGTTAAAGCACACATGTAATAGAACTATGATATAATTTAATGAAGAGAATTATAGTACAAAATATTATCGCAATTAGAATAGATATAATGACTTGATACATTTTATTTCCAGGTTATATAGCAAACTTGTAAACATATAGGCGAGAAAATATGCAAGAGTATGGTGTCCAGTGGTCCTTAAGGCCCTTGAAGTCCTTCAAATGTCCTTAAATTTTATCTGTTCTTAGAAAGTCCTTGAATGTCTTTGAATATAACGCAGTGTCCTTGAATTTTTCATATCCTCTCGTGCAAAGTTTGGGAATCAGTGCTCTGGGTGGCCACGACCGGTCAAAGAAACATATTTCAGCCGTTAACGCTAAACAGATGTTTGGTTCAATACTGCAATAATTTCTATCTGTTCTTGTGGAGAGAATAAAAAAATATTATTTATATGTATCAGATATGAACCTTTAGTGTAGGTGTACATAATGTCGAAGGAATGTTCGAAACGAATCTATTTGATGGTAGACGATGGTTAAAGGTTAACACCGAATGCATTTTCCATGATTTTTAAGCTAATTTTTTTCTTTAATTAAGAATCTTGGAACCAATCCTAGAACTTGATATGCTATTCCTAGAGTAATTTCTGAAGCATTTTGATACTATGCATGTTGGCATTTTTGTAAATAAAAGTTCAATTTATAATTGTAATGAGGAAGAGTTAACTCTTTCTTTTAATTTTGCCAATTCGTTTCATTTGCTTTTACCACATTTTTCATCTATGGCACCAAAATAATACGAATTATTTCATTGGTTGAAAATCGTCCCTTACGGTTTGTGATAAAAATGTAGAACGGTGAAAAGTGATGATGAGACAATATACATATCATAAGATGAGAAGCTGTCTCGAATAAAAATACAATCCTTTGTTTTAGTTCTGTTTTGTCAATAATTGAAGTAATCTGGAGGTATCAATAGACAGCCTATATTATTTTTTCCGTGCATTCTAGTATTAAATTGCCCAATGGTATATGGTAAATGTACTGAAATAATAACGAGCTCGAATCGAAAATTTTGCTATCTCAGGCGAAAGGGCTTCCGCCCTATCCGTAGTTCACACAGGGCAGCTTGTTTGCACGTTGTATTCGAGATAATTCCAAATTAGTGGTCGGTATATCGCCGCGGACCGGATCTCTTGCTAGCGTCAATCCCAATTTAACGAAACCGGGGTTGGGTTCGCGTGTATGAAGGGAAGTGCAGGGTTGCAGAGAGGACAGGTAATCATGAATTAGCATGATAATGGGGTGCGCGAATCGCGTTCTGTGAGATAAGCAGCGATTTATGAGATGAGAATTCCAGCAATCATCCACCTTATTATAATTAATACCCACTATGCCTAGGCGCACTTGCTGTTTATGTCATACAAAAGTATTTCTAGATCTCTTTAAACTTCTCATTTCTGACAAAAACCATCAAATTATCTATTTCATTCATATGGCCAAGCAGCGCAGCGCCCAGGACCTTATAGATATGGACCCGAGTTTAAAGAGTTCATTATGTGTTCGGGTTCGAAGCGGGCCCTATATATACTTTACGGTCGAGGGGTCAACAACTCGTGAAGTCAGGTGTACACCTTCGCTGAAGTCACTTGAATTCACATGCAGTCGCTGAAATCACTTGAAGTCAGTGTACACTCCATCGGTCGAGTTGTGAACCCCAGTTTACGGTTTAGATTGGATTTTTTTAAATTTCTAAGGCCCTGGATCCGCGCCTTGGCTGGACCGTTTATAATTTAACCAGGATAATCGCAGGTTAGGGAAACCCTGGAAATCAGGGAAGAAGTTAGAGAAGTTTGTTGATGAATCAAAGGTCAGCGATTTTAAAAAAAAATCCTGCAAAAGTCAGGGAATTTCCGAGGGGCTATTCACTGCAAAGTCCGCTGAAGTCAGTATAACGTTATTTTAGCAATGTCGTGTGACTTCAATCGTACTTTCGTGACTTCGTTCTGATTTCTCCCTGACTTCATGACTCGATTTGACTCGGCTTGTACTGTACACTGCAGCGTGACGTCCTTTTTTATAACACTCGATCTCGGTATCTATCGAGTTAGAAAAATAACTTTAGATGATTGCAACAATATCCTGAGTTCGTACTGACTTCTTACTGACTTCGCATGGCGCTACGTTCATCTTTGCTGACTCACTACGTTTTATGACGACTCTTTTCTTATTCTTACAACTTCAAATATAGTTTTACTGACTTCATCATGGCTAAAACAACTTCAACGTTACGATTTTATGATTTGCATAGCATTACGTGATTTCTTAAGACTTCACGAAAAATGTTAACTTTCGAAACGTTCGACTTCAGAGTGAATAGCCCCTCGGGAATTTCTATAAGAGGAATTTTTAAATAACTATCAAGGATAATGAGTTTGAAATGTTAATTTGAAAATTTTTTAAGTGCAATTGCAGAATAGGGGCGTCACCTCTGTTTTGGCTGGAAAAAAGTTTTTTTGGCAACAAACTATTAGGATCTTTGAACTGAACGATAAATGAAGCGATTTGACGAGGAAAACGTTTTGAATTATTTATACTTCAGTTACTACGATGTCTCAAATGTGGGTCTGTCACGATATCGGAATTATCATATTTAACTCACTGTTTAGGTATTTTAAAAATCCGTACGACCACAAACACTGTGAATGGGCCAAGTATGGGGTATAGGAAAGAGAAGGTTCAAGGACGATTGGAGAATGAGGGTTTGGTTGTTTGATGCGTTGGTTTGGGCGGTGTTGTGTTATGGAGTGGAGGTTTGGGGATGGAAGGAACATAGGAAAGTGGAAAGCATACATGAGAGATTTCTCAGATGGGTAATGGGGGCTAGTTGGATTTGTCCAGGATACATGATAAGGGAAGAACTAGGAAGGGAAAAAATGGTAACTAGACAAATTAAGAGAGCCTGTAGGTTGGAAGAGAAGCTGAGAAGGGGAGAGGGGAGCAGAATAGCACAAGTATGCTTGGACGAAGTTCGGAACATGGAGACGAGAGGCAATTTGGGAAATTCAAAATGGGAGGAAGAAAGGAAAAAAATGAGGAGTGTTTGTGATATACAGGAAGGGGTTCTGGATTGGCAGAACATTGAATTAGAGCTATTAGTAAGACAAGGAAAAGAGAGATGGATAAAGATTATGGATTCGAAGTACAATAGATGGTATATGATGGTCAAAGGGGTGACGGAACCAGAATATTTGCAAAAGATGAGTGAGAGCTTGTAGATATTGGACGGATGAAGAGGACAATCTGTGCAGAGTATGTGGGTACGAAGTGGAGTCATGGGCACATGTGTTAGAGAGGTGTACAGGAGAGGAAGATGGACAGTTGAGTGTGGATGAATGTGTGAGATGGATCTTGGATGGTAATGGGCAGGGAGTGATGTAGATGAAAAAACTGGAAGAAATAAGAGAAAGCAAGGGATCAGGGCAGAGCCAAACGGGTAATCCTGTTTAAAGGAAACTAACGAGTAAAAATTTTAAATTTTCAAATCGGTCTAAATGAATTTGATGGTAAGAGAAAACGGAAGCCCGGGAAGATCACTCATTGTCTGTAGTTTAAGAAGAGTAGTACTAAGATTATTGTTATTATATAAGGCGATGCATTAGAAAATAAGTAGCGGTTAAGTTAGACTAAGGATGAAATGTAAACATATGTACAGGGAGCGGAGGCCCTCAAACCCGTAAAAGGGAGAGTTCAAATATACATACATACATACATACATACATACACTGTGAATAATTAAAACTGAATGGTTTTTTAAAAAAATCAAAATGTATTTAGATATTCTTTAATGCCGACATGAGCTATTATATCGACAAAAAAAGGAGAGTTTCACGCACATCAGCTATCACTTAAGACGACAGGACGCCCTTGGCTATCGATGGCTATCAAGATATGTACGTCACAAAAATAAAAAATAGGTATGCACTGGTCACAAAAGTAATGTTGGTCAAACCCCTACCTCTTTCCAACGTCCCGTAGGGCGGGAAGGCACCCCTGACTATTCACAAAAATAATGTTGGTCAAATCCCTATCCCTTTTCAACGTTCTGTCTCCTCTCTCATGTGACAGCTGATGTGCGTGAAACTCTTCTTTCTTGTCGACGTAATAGCTTATGTCAGCATAGAAAAATATCTAAATACATTTTGAATTATTAAAAAACTATTCAATTTTAATTATTTATAGTGTTTCTGGCCGAACGGATGTTTAAAAGCACCTAAACGGTGAGTTAAATATGATCATTCCGATATCGTGACAGACACATATTTTAGACATCGTAGTAAAAAAGTAACAATAATTTAAAACTTTTTCCTCATAAAATAGTTTCATTTATCGTTCAATTAAAGATTCTAATAGTTTGTTGCCCAAAAAAAATTTTCCATTCATAACAGAGTTGACGAAAATAAGAGAATGAAAAATTGCCCAGGGAAAAATCAGGCAATTTTAAAAATGAAGATTTGCGGCCACCTGATGAACGTTAGAATTTTTCGTGAAGTCTTAATGAAATCACGTAATGCTATGTAAAGCATAAACTCGTAATGTTGAAGTCGTTTTAGCCATGACGAAGGCAGTAAAACTATATTAAAGTCGGAAGAATAAGAAAAGAGTCGTCATGAAACGTAGTGAGTCAGCAAAGATGAATGTAGCGTCGGGCGAAGTCAGTAAGAAGTCAGAACGAAATGCGGCGAAGAGGTCGTAGTAAACTACTAACGAATTCGAAAACTAGAGTCGAATGAAGTCACGAAAGTACGATTGAAGTCACACGACATTGCTGATATAACGTTACATTGACTTTAGTGGACTTCGGAGTGAATAGCCCCTCGTCAGTAATTTCTTGGTCTTGTATTTCTATTTCTTTTTTTTTTGCAGTTGCTTCCTCCAGACGATTATATTTTTGGTTATAAATTTAAGTGTTTAATTAAAAATTCAACAATTTTGTTAAGAAATTATTCTTCTTGGTTGGAATTTCAATGTTTTGTCGAAAATGCGACTTTTTTTGTTGTTGAAAATTCGGCTTTTTGGTTTAAAAACGCATTTGTTTCAGTAGAAATTTTATCCTTTTCGGATAAAAATGCAACTTTTTGGTCGAAAATTAATCTTCTTTGGTTGAGGAGTCACCTGTTTTGTAGAAAATTCGTATTTTTTATTAAATTCAACAGTTTTTTATTTAGAATAAAAATATTTTCTTGGTCAAATATCTACTATTACATTATTCATTGAAAATGTATCCCTTTGGTTGAAAATTTGACTATTTTGTTAAAAATTCGTCTCTTTTCGGTTTGAAATAAAAAATGTTCTACTGATAATATAACTTTTCTATTTAATGATAAAAAATTTATCTTTTTAGATGAAAATTGATGCACTTTGGTGAAAAATCGTCTTTTGTTAGAAATTTTATCTTTTTCGATTGAAATATCAACTAATTAATTTTTCGTTAAGAATACATTTTTCTGAAAATTCTACTTTTCGGCTTGTAAATTCTACTTTTTTCTGAAAAATTTGTCTTTTCGATTTGAAAATTTAACGATTATATTTGTTTGAAAGTCAAACTATTTTGTTAAAAATTCGTCTCTTTTGCTTTGAAGTTCAACTGTTTGGTTAAAATTTATTCTTTTCTGGTTATAAATTCAAGTATTTCCTTCAAAATTCAATTATTTTGTTGAATTTTCATCTTTTCGGTCAAGAATTCTAGTATTTTGATCAAAATTCATCTATTTTAATGGAAGACTCAACTGTTTTGTTAAACATTCATCTCTTTCGCTTTTAAGCTCAATTGTTAGTTTGTACATATAACTTTTTAGTTAAAAATTAGTTTTGTTGTTGTTATAAATTCAAGTATTTGGTTAAAAATTCTTTTCCGTTTTTTTTTATCGGATATTCAACTGTTTCGTTGAAAATTCGTCTATTTGGATAGAATACTCATCTTTTTGGATTGAAAATCCATCTTTGTAGGCTGAAAACTCAACCATTTAGTTAAAAGTTTAACATTTTTTTAAAATTTATTTTCTTCTGCTTTAAAGTTCAATTAGTTGGTTGTAACTGCAACTTTTCGGTTAAAAGTTAATCTTTTTTAATTATAAATTCAATTATTTGGTTAAAAATTCATTTTTTTGTTCAAGTTTTAATTATTTTAGACAGTATTCAGACAGTATTTTAGACAGTTTGGATTGCAAATTCCTCTTCTTTTGTTGAAAATTTAACTGTTTAAAAAAAAAAAATGAATTATTTGGTTGAAAATGCATTTGTTTTTTTATTAAAGTTTGATCCTTTTTTATTGAAAATTCAACAATTTAGGTGGAAATTCATTTTTTGGTTGAAAATTCGTTCTTTTTTATTAAAATTTCGTATTTTATGGTATAAACGTCATCTTTTTTGGTTGAAATAAATAATTTTTTATTTAATCTGTAATTATTTTGTTCTCTTTATAATATATTCTATGTTAAAAATGTTAAAAGATTACAATGCTGTTCTTTGAATATTAGAGGTGAGGGAAAATGAAAAAATTGGTTTGGGAAAAATTAGGGTAAGCTCAGGAAATTTTGAAAATGAAGTTTTGTGGCCACTCTGAATTTAAAGGGTTCTAATCCCTGTAGCTGATATTTAAAAAATTAGTTTTTTTACAGTTATATCGAAGTCTTATTATCAAGGGAATAAATTGATATTAGCTATTTCACAGACCGCAGCAGACTGAAATGCTTAAAACGGATTAAATCGTCCATTGCGGCGAGGGAAGGAAAAGTTAAAGCTGTGGTGTTCACAACATGCCACTCATTAGATCGAATTACGGTCCAGATTTACGCTCCGGGTGTCCACATCCCCAACATAACAGAGCGATTGACTTCGCACCACTACAAACGAGTAATTGACGTTTAGCCCACGCTATGAACTTTTAGTCCATAATATTGATTTGAACTTTAATTGGCAAACTAAGCCGTGAAAAATTAATTGACAAGACCGCCCTATGTGCACGTCAACCTAAAAAGAATTTGTCAAGTGCTTTTTCATTCATCAAGTTTCTATATGGGCACATGTCTGAAATCTTTCACTTTTCAATAAAAAAATAAATGATACAATTTTTGTAGGCACAACATTAGAAATTGTATTATATTAGAAAACAGAACATACGCAGTACGTGCGCAGTTATTCTTTTTGTTTTTCTCGCGTGGTTTTTAAATTCTTCTAAAATAATAGAAAAGCAAGGACAATAGTTCTAATAATTGACAAAAATTGATATATTAACTTCAGAAATAACTGGAAGTAATTTTTTTTTTCAATACCGATTTCCGACGAAAAACACTAACATAACATAACAAAAACCTAATGTTTTTTTTTATAAAAAAAAAACGATTTCCAGTGAATCTTCTTTGAAATGTTCAACACCCAATCTTTTTCAAAGACTCTAAGTATTGTTCAAATTATAATGTTTTTTTTTGTTGTTGAAAATACATAGGTACCAATTTTTGACGTAAAACAACAACGTAACCTAAAGATGTTAAAAAACTATAAATTCTTTGAATAGAATACGAAATTGTTCAAGCTTGTAAATTTTATTAATAAAAAAAATTCATTGTATATAAATATGATGATTTTCGTTTAAAAATATAAATTTCAGGAGAAACACACCAACATAGCCTAGAGTTGTTGAAGAATTGTGAATGTTCTTTAAATTAGAAACGAAAAAACTAACGTAGCATGCCAGAAAATTGTTCAGAATTGTAAATCTTCTTTGAAATCTAATGATTTTTGTTTAAAATAACCAATTTTCTGTGAAAAACGTTAATTTACATAAAAAAGCTCAAACTTTTTGAAAAGCAAGTATGTTTCTCAATTTGCATAAGGTTTGCTTTGATTGATAAAAAAATCCTATTGATTATTATAACAAATTTTAGAAGAGAAAACCAAGCGTAAATATTTTTAAAATAATTGAAGTCATAATTGTTTAGTAAAATGTATTTATTTGCATATTTGTCTTTTTTCTTCCGCTATAGTCAAACTCGTAATGTTCATTGAATTTTCATTTAACAAAGCTCATTCTATTCATTGAAAGGTTCTTCACATTTATGTCTGTCACGTTTTTATTAAATAATAATCAGTAAATTGTTAAGTTCAAAAAGTTACTAACCAAAAATAATTCTACGTATCATTTCTGAATAAAATAATTTCCATAAAAACGTGACGAATATAATTGTAGAGAACTGTAGAGCATCATCAAATCGCGAATGTACTTTCTCATTTTTTTTGAGATTTCGATTTTTGAGACATTTTTTTCTCTCTGGAAAAGTTTATCCCGATGGACCTATTTACTTTTGCCCCGACACGCTCCAAATAAGTTTTTGTGAAATGAACTATAGGAAAACTTGTGGGATTCAATATTTTACATTTAGTAGGGAAAACATTCAATAAAGGCAGTTTATTTACAATTTTCTTTATACGATATTTATATAGGTACATGCAATTTCATTTATGGTGCAATAAAAATGATTTAAGTATTTTTCTATATTATTTTCTAATAATTATATCTTCTTTTGTTTCAGGTAAGAGATATATGAGATTGAATAAGTAAATGCAGTTTATCCCTTTCTATTGTCAGTAAGTATTTTCTTTTATTCAATATGAGGCCACGAGCTTCTTCCTAATTTTGTTCTTCCTTGCAATATAAAAAAATGTGTGCATTCAAAATTACAAAAAATATATTATTAAAAAAAGTCTGATAATAGTTTTAGCCTCAGTTGCAGTTGATATAATAATTCAGAACCAGATTTTTAAAATATATTTTATTTCAGTGGCAGGTATGTGTAGCTTCTATTTTAACCCTTAAACGGTACACTCCTTTCTGGCCCCTACTAAAGGTACACAGGTGCGAATCTGGATTTTGCATATTCAACTTCGAATATAACAAAAAGATTGAGACTAGAAAAATGTTAAACACACGTTTTTTGTGTGAAATTTCCTGCTGAATCTGATGGTTCTATAGAGATGTAGATAATCATGAAATTTTCTTATGACAATTTGTTTTAAATAAGTCGGTGTTTTTGAAAAATTACTTTTTTGGAAAAAATTCGCTATTTATTTGCATTTTATTCAAATCAATTAAATTTTGCAGGATTTTGCAGTTAAAGGAACACATAATCATGTAAAAATATTGTTGATGCCGATAACGTGAATCTAGTATTTTTCCCGGTAGGTCAAAGTTAGGGTATTTTCAAATGCATGATTTACACTTCAACGTTCTTGTTTGCCGGGAAATGAAAGGAATGAAACAATTACATTAAAATCTTTCTTTTATTTAAAATTTCTCTCGGAAATACAAGACATGCACGCTAGTCGTGAAATAGTTTGCATTCGACGCACACCGGTGAACGATGTTCATCACACATCCTTCGCATACATATCGGGCATTTCATTCGCGTGCCCTATGTATCTGGTGGGAAAAATCATATTTTTGCAAAATTCATTGGAAGTTATCATGAAAAATCGATAAATAACAAATAAATGTACATAAACATACTTACGTTCAACAAACGAACGAAACTCTTTCACTTGAGAACAATTTTTAGAAATTCCAGCTGGCAACACTTTTCCACACGTAAAAGGTACACAGGTGCTAATTCGCACCACTTCGATTTTCTCGTCCTTCTAGCTCGGACAAATCAACTGAACTGGTACTAAACGCGTTAGGGCCTGAAATCTTGGGGCTCGGCCATATTTATCGTGGTAGGGATAATCCCGTACAGCTTTCCATGATCAAATGCTAGCAACGTTTCAAAAACGATGGTGCGAATTCGCACCAGTGTACCGTTTGAGGGTTAATAATCTAAAACTTTGAACTTTTCAATTAAAAAATTTATAAGTACTCACTATGTGAAAATGGTCTTTTTTTAAGTTTGCTTTCGTAAAAAAAAGAAACTTTTTTTTTGTATACATTAAAATTTAGTTCAGCAGAAAAATTTTGGTTGATTCAACAAAATGTTAATTAAATCAAACAGACTTTTTGGTTGAATCTACGAGAAGGGTTGGTTTAAAACACAAAAAATTGTAGTTAAACTTGTCAGAAATTCCGTAATACTAGACAGTATCGTCCATGTAATAAGCCTGTTCTATGCTTGAATCAACGACATTTTTGTTGGTTCACCCTAATATTTTTCTGAGTGCAGATCAAATTATATCCTTACTATTGAATTTTTCAAGACTTTCAGATTGAAAAAAGCTCGAAATTTTGAAAAAATTTAGTTTGTACTAAACGCTTTTAAATTCAAATTCACTATACTTAAAGACCTGTATAGTATTTAACGTTTCACCAAAAAATTTCAGAACGTAAGAAATGTAGCCAAAGAAATACATTTGTATCAAGGAATTTTATTATCTAATTTAATTAAATATTGTTCAAAGGAAAATACCTCTTGCTTTGATTCATAGAAATTATTTCTTTGAAATATATTTATGTAACTCAAAGAATTGAAAACTTTATTTTGAAATTGTGTAGTTAAGGAAGCAGAAAATTCTTGAAGGTTTTCTTCTCTGGTCTGTCGTTGGACGTAAGGAAATATGAAATTGAAGTATTTTTTGTTGCCTAGTCCGACTTTATCTAGAAAAATATACGCTTTTGTGGATTGCGCTCGTCCTTGGCGAAAGACTTGAAAATATGGTTTGAGACGGGCCATTTACGCTTTACATGCCTCATACCCTCTTAAAACTATTCCACCTTAAGCGTAACTACGTCAAAAGAACGTCTCTGTTCATCTGTCTGCGTAGACTGTAGACCCACAACCCATCCAACCGTACATAACCGCTCGGTGCGGTTTCACATTTGCAATGCCGGCTGCTGCACCGATATTATCTTTGTAGAGAGCGCTAAAATTGTAAGCGCGCGAATTTATATGCGCTCAGTTCTGGTCCTTCTGTATAATAAACGCTGCTGGGCTACACGAATTTTCCCATACACATTTCCCATACATATACATGTGTATTTGGACCATTTGTGCCTCATGTGGGTCTAAGTATGCATATTGTGCTTTTATAGTGATAATATTTTAAATTTTGAATAAAAGTGTCGTTCATTGTTGGATTGGCAGATTTTACTCCGACGAGAGAAACATTTATTCATTTGAAACCGATCTAAATAAATCAAAATTTCAATCGTTTTAATTTCCACTCTAAAATTCCAGTTACAAATGTTTGCATTTAACTAAGGGTCCGTCAATAAACTACGTTACCAGTTTGATGGCTGGGGGAGGGGGTAGAGTGGAAGTAACGTTACAAACTTAGGCAATGTTTAGTACGTTTCCTGATGATAAATGTTAACAACGTTTGCGAATTTTGCTCAAGGTGGCCCTGCCGTGAATACAGTTCAATAAGAACTTAATAAGTTTCAAAATCACTTTCATATTTCAGACATCACATCCTTTCCCCTATTCCCCTATTCCCCTTTTTCCACCTGATTTCGAAAAACGTCTATTATACTGTTATATTTTTGGTTCGAAATTCATCTCATTCCGCTAAGAATTCTGCTAATTGGTTGAAAATATAATTATTTTGTTGAAATGGAATTTTATAAAAAATTAATTTTTTTTTTGCTTGAACATTATTTTCTTTGGTTGAAAATTGAACTATGCAATTTTTAGAAAATTAATGTGCTTGATTAGAAAATCATCGTTTGGGTTGAATGTTGAACTCTTTTGTTGAAACTTTACTTTTTTGGTTCAAGATTCATGATTTTAATTGAAAATTCATCTCCTTGGTTGCAAATTCAACTATTTTGTTTGAAAATTCGCTTCTTTTTTCGCTAAGAATAAATTTTTTTTAATTAAAAATGTAACTATTGCATTTTTGGTTGATTATTGAAATTTTCCATTGATTATTGATTTTTTCTACTTGAAAATGCAATTATTTGTTTGTAAATTCGTGTATTTTATTGGAAATTCGTCTTTTTTGGTAGAAAAATAATCTTCTGGGTAGAATAAAATCTGTTTTGGTTGAGAATTTAACTATTTTGTTGAAAACTCGTCGTCTTTTTCGGTTAAGTTCAACTGTTTTTTATTTTGATCTAAAATCTTTTTTGTTTGGATTATCAATTATTACACGTTTTATTAAAAATTCATTCTTTTACTTGAAAAATCAACTATTTTGTTCAAAGTTAAAATACTTTTTTTTCAAATTCATTTGTTTGTTTTTGTTCAATGATTCATCATTTTAGTTGAGAATTAATATTTTCTGATCGAAAATTCATCTGCTCCGTAGAAAATTCATCTTTTTGGCTTGAAAATTAAAGAACTTGATAGAAAATTAAACTATTTTTTTGAAAATTAACTTTTGTTTGTTGAAAATAAGTCTCTTGAGTTAAAACTTCAACTATTTTTGTGAACATATAATTGCTTGATAGATTACCTTTCTTATTGAAAAATCATATTTTCGTGTTGAAAATTAATTTTTTTTTGTAGATAATTCGTCTTTCTTTGGAAATTAATCCTTTATAAATGAAGACTCGTCGTTGTTTTTGGTTGAATTCAACTGTTTTTTCCTTTTTTTTCTTAATAAAAATCGTTTTTGTTTGAAATATCAATTGTTACGTGTTTCTTGAGAATTAATTTTTTTGTTTAAAAATCAACTACGTTGTTCAAATCTGAACTACTTTTTAATAATTAATTTTGTTGTTGTTCGAAGATTCATCATTTTAGTTGGAAATTCATATTTTCGTATCGAAAATTTAGTTGTTTTGCATAAAATTTGTTTCTTTGGGTTGAAAATAAACTTTTTTGTTTGAAAACTCATATTTTGGGCTAAAAATCCAATTACTTACTCAAAAATTCAACTATTTCATTAAAAAGTCAACTATTTTCTTGAAAATTTAACTGCTTGATAGAATATTACTTTTTTTTTTTTTAATCATATTTGCGTGTTGAAAAATCAACTTTTTTTTGTAGATAACACCGGCACACAAAAAAAAAACACTTTTCTGATCTACAGAAGCGACACATATTTTCCCATGTATTTTGGCCCGCTGAGCACGAATCCGAAGTCCGTTTGACCCCAGCACATCTGGGTCAAGGGCATTTTAAGGTCAAATGGGCAGAAAAGTCATTTGGGCGAAGATGGCTACTATAATTTAGGTTTTTTAGGTCGCTGAATCCGAATCCGAGGTCCATTTGAACTTATCGAGTCAAGGTCATTTCAAGGTCGATTTCGTTCATTTTTCTAAAAATATGTTTCTGTTTGCAGATTCTGAAAGAACGGAAGATTTTACGTCCAGGTATGTATGTTTGTATTTTTCTATGACGACCTCTAAGGTCATTTTAAGGTCTTTTTATTTAAATATATAGATAGTTCATATGGGTAAAATATAGCTACATGGGACTAGACTACTATACTAATATATCGTGGGGGTCGCTAAATCTGAATCCGAGGCCCGCTTGACCCCAGGGTGCCAAGGTCAAGGTCAGATCAACGTCATGTCAAAGTTAGATCCGAAGAAAAAGGTGTCACCGATCCAAAATTTGACTTCCACATATTTTTGGGTGAGTGAATTCGAATCTAAAGCCCGTTTAACACAACAAATTAGGACTACAATCCCAAGTGCACAATAAACTTCAAGCGCTATACCCACGACAGTTTATTTAAGACGGTCAGAAATTAGTACATATGTTTGGTTACAAATTACCTTGTCTCAAATTCGCACCACTTATTTCAGGAAACTTATATCGCGTGTCGGAACCCAGGGCACCTCCGCCTGGTGACGGCTGAAAATGGATTTTTTTTTGCTTTTTATTTTTCGGCTAAGTCCTGACATGTAAAAATCAAATTTTGGAACAATTACACATTTTTCTTCCGATCTAACTTTGATATGACCTTGATCTGACCTTGACCTTGGCACCCTGGGGTCAAGCGGGCCTCAGATTCAGATTTAGCGACCCCCACAGCATATTAGTATAGTAGTCTAGTCTCATGTAGCTATATTTTACCCATATAAACCATCTATACATTTAAATGAAATGACCTTAAAATGACCTTAGAGGTCGTAATAGAAAAATACAAACATACATATCTGGACGTAAAATCTTCCGCTCTTTCAGAATCTGCAGTCAGAAATTTGTTTTTAGAAAAATGAACGAAATTGACCTTGAAAATACCTTGACCTTGACTCGATAAGTTCGAGTGGACCCCGGATTCGGATTCAGCTACCCAAAAAACCTAAATTATAGTAGCCATCTTCACCCTAATGACTTTTCTGTCCATTTGACCTTCAAATGCCCTTGACCCAGATGTGCTGGGGTCAAACGGACCTCGGATTTGTGCTCAGTGGGTCAAAATACATGGGAATATATATTTCGCGTCTGTAGATCAGAAAAGTGGTTTTGTTTGTTTGCCGGTGTAATTCGTGTTTTTGTCTTCCAAATTAAAAAAAAATTGTTATGTATGTTATTGAAAATTCATCTTTTTTGTTTACAAATATTTTTTTGCCTGAAAATTGAACTATTCCATTCTGGTTTGAAATTTCTGGTTTATTGGTTGAAAAATCAATCATTTGGTAGAAAATTCATATATTTTGTTGAAAAAACATATTTTTTGCTGGAAAATTAATCTTTTTTGTTGAAAATTCATCTTTCTTCATTTAAAATTCATCTATTTGGTTAAAGATTCTAATATTTTCTTATAAACTCGCTTTTTTGTTTAATTCAACTGATTGAAAATTCGTTTTTTTTTTGTAGAAAATTCGTGTTTCGTTAGAAAATTCGTCTTTTATGGAAAAAAAGTCATCTTCCTTGTCTGAAAATCATGTTTACTGTTGAAAATTCAATTTTTCGGGTTGAAAATTGAACTGTCTTCTAAAAATTCGACTTTTTGTTTTGAAAATTCAACTGTTTTGGTTGAATTTTAACCTTTTTTAGTTTGAAAATGCCATCATTTGGTTGAAAATGCATCTTTGCATGTTGCAAATTCAACTATTTTGATAAAATCATCCTTTTTGGTCGAAATTTCAACTGTTTTGTTAAAAATTCATCCTTTCCGAATAAAAGTTCATCTGTTCTGATAAACGTTATCTTTCGTGGTTTAAAGTGAACTTTTTTGGTAAAAATTCAACCGTCTTCGAAAAAATTCGTCTCTTTGTATTAAAAATTCATCTCGTTTAATAGAAAATCTCAGGAGTTTAAAGTGTTTTATATTGAATTCAATATGGTATTTACGTTAATTTTATTTTTTTAAATAATTTCTTTATTATTCCGCTATTTTCGCAAAAACGGCCTATTTCCCCTGTTTCGAGAAAATTTTGAGTTGCGTTATTTTTCGTGTGGGGGAGGGGGCAAAGTACGCTCATAAACAAGGGGGGGTGGGGGGGGGGGGAGCGGGTGCAAATACTCAAAAATTGGTAACTTAATTTGTGGATGGCACCTACAGAGAAATTATTATTCCTTGCAAACATTCATAGGTCTCCATTAATCTCACATAAAAAAACTCAAGAGAGGATTCCTCCAATTCTTTAAAAGCAAATTTTTTTCCGACACTCACAAACTGATTTATGTATATCATAAACTTACAGGATATAAAGTTGAAGTAAACATATCAGGAAATTTTTTCACAGCAGGCAAACATTAATATCAGTGCTTGGACACTATGCTTTAGTAGACTCATAATATCTTTTATTTTAGATGTTGGAAAATTAGACATTTCATTGTGAAATATTCATCTCTTCCAACGGTTTTTCAATATAATTAAAGTAGGTTCTAAATAAGATAAAAGCGCTCTTGAATATGATAAAAATGTTACTTTCTTACTTTCTTCTTAATAGTGGGATAATTATCTATTTTCATATCCCCTCAATCCTGTTGCAAGATACGTTTAAATAAAAATGAATTTAAACGTGTTACCCATATTAACTTTTTTTTTTACACAAAAGCACATTAATACGATTAAGTCTATGCATGTGCGAATTTCCCGTTAGCCCAAAGTCCGCCCGACTTTGTAAAACTCGGTCCAACCTTGTCAGCCGAAGATCGGTCCAACTAGTGAAATGTTCACGCTGGGCCGAGGTTTTTGCCGACCATCGGCCCGAGATGGGGACCCAACATTGGGCCAATGTGTTCGTGAAGGTTCGTACTTCACAGGTGGAAATACACAAAACAGGTATTCAAAAAATAAATAATAATTGATTGCGAGTATTTGACTGTATATGTGAATGGTCCTGCTTAGAATGAATACATATATTACATTTTTAAACATTATATGACAAATAAAATTTCTAACGCTACGAGGTTTCGAACCTACATCTATACCTGAATCTATCGCCTAGCAGTCGATTACAAACTAAACTGATTACAATTTTTAGGGTTTCATAGCCCTTGGCTGAAACCCTTTAATTTTTCTTCAACAATTTTTTTTTCAAAACAATTTTTTTTCAAAATTTTTGTTTCAAAAATTTGTCTCCAATCAATTTTTTTCTAAAATTATTTTTAATGCATTTTTTCAAACCTTTTTTTCAAACTTTCTTTACAAAAATTTTTGTTGCGCTCACTGTGACTAATTTTTCTTCGTGTAATATTTTGTTTTTTCGCGTTTTAGGCCATTTCACAACTTTTGATAATGACATAAAATGAAATTTTTAATGAGCATTTAAAATTTGCATCGACGGAACTTAGAAATATTATGGCGTACTGCGACAATTTTTTTAAACCTTCGTGTAAGGTTTTGTTTTTTTAGGTGTTTCAGACTATTTTAAAGCGATTAAGAATGACGTCAAATCAGTTGGGCTGACAGTCGATCTTTCTCTGGCTACCATTGTCGTTAGCCAATGTTGGCCTGATAGTGGTTGTTCGAAATCCCCAAAGATGGTCCAACTTTGGTTACTAAACTTTGGCTGGCAAAGTAGAGCCGACCGTGGGCCGACAGTAAATGTCTGGCTGCTGAGCTAAATTCGCACATGGGTGCATGCTAATAAGCAACAACTCTATTCTGAAGGTTATATGCAAATATAGTACGTTCTCAATGAAGAAGCAAAAGGAAGGTAGGAAATGGAAAAGAAATAAAAATGTGATGGGAAAAAAGTATGAGAAATGAGAGTCAGATAGGGAGAAAGGAAAAGAAACAAGTTAGAGAAAAGCAAAAACGAAGAAGGGAAAGAAGGAAACAGAGCCAGGACGTAGCGTTAAAAGGAGATTGGAAATGTGCATAGTAAGAAAAGTGCAATGAAAAAAGGGGATGGAAAAAGCTTAATTGTGGAAAGGAAAGTTCACATCTCCTTCGTCTGTAATATACTTCCGTCTGAACTTTCCAACTAAAAACTTGAAACGTTTCTAATCCCTTGATGAAGGAAATCAATTAATGAAGTGGAAGGAGAAAGGGATGGAGCAGCTACAGCATCAAAAACAGTTTCAAATTTAAAAAAGCTAAAATTCGCTTTCAAAAATTCTCTAATGGAATTAGTGTGCAGTGAGTGGTAGTAATTTAAGGGTTGTAAATTCAGAATATAATAAAATTGAAGGTTTTCTTTAGTAGTTATGCTTGAGTTATTACAATTTTTTTCACTATATAGAAGTCCTGAAAATAAAACAAGAATTCAACGATAAAATTTGGACCACCACCACAAAATGCTCCTATTGCAATTCCTAAAAAACAAAATAAAAATTTTTTTTTCTTTGGACAAAAATAAAAAAGAGGAATTCTTGAATTTCAATTTTTTTCACTGAAGAACTAGATTTGACACAAAATATAAAATGTGTGGATGTATCCAAGCAGTCGCATGGAATCGTTCAAGGCTTCTCGTTCGATCGCCGAGGTTAAGCATTCTGAGCTCAGTTGTAATTGGATGAGGTCCATTGTACTATGGATTCAGCTTTCATGCTGCCTTCACTCTCGAACTAATACTGTAATAATTGTGTGATCATAAAATATTTGTTATTGCCATATAAAACTTTTTTCATCAAGCTGTTTTCTTAATACTTCAAAAAATATTGGATTCAGGGGAAAATATCAAAAGCTATATGCCTGCAAAATAAATTTATAGATTTCTATTATTTTTCATAGCTTATCTACGAAGATCACTTTAAAATTCTGTAAAAGGATTTTTTGTTACCGAGAAAGTCAATTTAACTAAATAAAACTGAAAAAATGTAAAAAATACATTTCTGATAACATTATTCAATCAATGTGGCAGTCAACTAAACGATTTAATTAAATGAACAAAATTTGGCGTCTAGGTGTGCTTCAAATGTAATATTGTTTAATTTGTCTTGCTTCGAATTCAAATATTCTTAGATTTCATTAAAAATTAAAATCATTTTGTTCACAATTTCAAAAATATCTAAATTTCAATTGTTAAATTATGAATACTGGAAATATTATATGCTTTCAATATGACATTTTTTGTCCGTAAGGGTTGAAAACTTGGAAGCTATTCAATATCGACCACTTTAAAATTAAAATTCTCTACTTTTTAGCATTTAAGTGTTTAATTCTTCAGTATTTTGAATGCTTATTTACAATGCTTACTTAAAATTCGGAAATTTATCCCGTTTTATTCTTACAATTTTTCCAAATTGAAATTTTCTACTTTTTAATAACATGCATTTTTTTGAATATCTAAAACTATAAAAAGATCATTTCGCGGTGAAATATCTTCAACCTGAAGGTGCGAACACTAAGAGGGTTTCTTTTGATTTTACATCTGAGATTTCTGACAACTATTTTTCGATAAAAAACCAATCTTTGTCGGAGCCGTTTTTGAGAATAATCCGTTTTTAATTTCAAAAAATCAAACCCCCCGTTTTTCTTGAAAACAAAGCGAGATATGAAAAAAACTTATGAGAGGCAAATTGTTCTTTGGAAAATTGCCACAAAAATACCCCTTAATAATTTTCAATCTCATTTCGTTTAATCGAAAATTTTGATTTTTCGATTTAATTATAAATTTATTTTTTCCTTATTTCTGCTTCTAGATATAATTATTTTAGGTGCAGAAGCTACGAATTTACTTGCACATACCCACATATCTTTTAACACTTGAAACTTTTTATCATGAACTGATAAAATTTTCCAAATAAAAAATTTCTTCATAAAATTCAAATGACAATATTCATCTGTTATAATTTTTTCTCTGTTATAAAACATTGTAAACTGAATTTTTAGTTCTTGAAATAAAAAATCATGTTTCTGAAGAAAACTAAGTGAGATTAAAAATTATTAATTGTGTCTTTTTGTGGTAATTTTTCGACCGAACAATTTTGCTCTTCTCAGTTTTGTCCATATCTGGCTTTAGTTTCGACGAAAACTGGGTATTTCGATTTAAAATAAAATTAGAAATTAACTTTTTCAAAAAACGGCTTCACGAATATTTTTGTTATGAACAAATAATTTTAAGACATCCCAGATACAGAATCAGGAGAAACATTCTTGGATTCAACCGAAGGTTAAAATGAATGAATTTTTTAAACACTAACACAGTAAAAAAGAATACTTATAAATGTTGCACCTTAAGGGGGTATTTCTATTTGACCCGACCAAAAAATCGATTTCGTTTATTTTTTATTTTTTGATAGTATATAGTATGTGGAATTTGTACGCAAAGGGATTTGTTTGGTTCGGACTTTTTAACGAAGCTGCAGTAGGGTCAACTGCGCAGAGCGGAGAGTACTCAGCCGCACGCTGTGGAGGGCCGCCTCGGCTGTCAAGCAGGCAGGTCATAAATGTGTATAATAGAGTCATTGTTCGTCTTAAACAGGTTTTTCTTCCCCAATACGATGTTCCGAAAGCATTTATAGATTTGTTTCCAAGTTTCAGTCAAAACTTTCAGTGTTGGATCTGAATTTCCATTGTCACGCTGCATGTTGAGCAAGTCGTTTTTCTCAAAACACGATTTTTTAAAATGGCCTACATGATTCCGTCAAAACCACTGGACCGATTAAACTCAAATTTAAGGGATATGTTCAGCAGAGGTTTGGCTATAGCTCAAACTAGGATAAATAGAAAATAATGATTTTTGAATTTTCAGCAAGTCAAAAACCACCCCCAAAAAAGTCAAAATTCGCCAACAAAATTTCAAATGGGCGCAATTTTGTCAATTTTTAATATTTTCGATTTGTTCTAGTCCCGATTATAGCCGTACTCGTATATTTTGAGAATCTTTTCGATTTTTTTACTTTAGATGACCTAGAGCAGTTGAATCATGTCAACCATGTGAGGGTATCGTTTCCAAGACACATTGTTTAAAATGCTACAGCGCCTCCCTATTATTTCTGTTTCAATTGATAACCATGTATTTTTTTTAGTTTAAAATCTGCTTAAAAATATTTTTAAAAAACTTCCATTCAAAAAAATTAACAATTTTATTTTTTATGAGTTTTTGAAAAACGTCTGAAAAAAGCTCGGTCAAATGGAAATACCCCCTTAAATTTGGACATCATTAATTTTTTGCTGTATTGAAGTTCACTTATGAATTTAGCTATATTTGAGTGGTAGCATGCCGTAAGGTCCTATCCCATATTTGGGGCATTATTTCTCAACTGCCCCAACTTTAAAAGTCATGTTCTTTGATTTTCTTCAAATTCGGGGAATATGTTCACCTACCCGATAGTACTTAATCGACAAATTTATAGACCACAAAAACCACCCCCCTCCAAGTGATGGGGGTGACATTTTCAACCCCAACGCCTGCACGGGTATTTTCAAAAGCTTGTAACTTCCTTTCTATTTTAGCGATTTAAAATTTTTATGAGGGTTTTCGAAAGGTTATTTATTACTCTTTTCTTCTATTTTATCAACGAAAAAAACTAAACAAAATTTAAGCATTTTTTAAACAATTCAATTGTTTATTTAACTTTTTTAGCAACTTGGGGTATTTTTCTTTTTTTTTTAATAGTCTTAAAAGGAAGCTTGACCTTTTGGCTTCAAAAAAGGTCCTGAGCAAAAAAATGGTCCAGTGAACAGTTTCCGAGATATAGGCCCCGATGTGAAGGCAGTCCTAATGCTCGTGCTCAGACGCAATCCTTTAGTTGTCCACATACTAGTTTTCAAGTCTAACATTCTTTCAACGCATTCATGTTAATTCAGAATGACATTAAATCAGCTAATAAACATTTTAGAATGTTTGTCGGTGGTTCAGAGTAAGTTTATATTATTTATTATTTGTTATAAACAAATAAAAAATGCAAACTACCCTTTTCAGAAGTGATGTTGATTTTTCTCAGTATGAATGATTCCTTACTATTACAGTTCGTCAGTTTACGATAATTATTGATTATTAATGAATATTCCATGAATAAGTGCACAATTCAACCGTTGTTAACATATAAACAGTGCTTTTTCAAATGAATCAACTACAGAAAAATCATTAATTAACGCCTGTCGTCAGCCTACGATCTGTAAAATCATAGTTTCCAGAGTCTACCACGTGGAGGTGGCAGTGCGATTTTAGACTCCTTCGGGGTGCTTAATTTAAGTGAGTCCCCTCGCCTCTCACTATTCGGGGTGTTTAATTTTCATGAATCCTCTTGCCTCTCACCACACAGTGCTTTTTAATTGGTTCGCCTTTTCTTCTCACCATTTTTCTTACTGCTTTTCTTTTCTTTTGAAGTACTCTCCCTATTCAAGGTACGTTTAGGTTTAGGAAAAATGTCACTCTTCTCTTCATAGGAAAATCGTTTAAGGTTCAGCTGTCCCTTATCATTAGGGGTGAAAGCATGGTACTTGAGAGTACCAGGTATTGTGACAGACTTACTGAATCGATCTGCTAATTCCACTGTCATTGCTGAATGATCATCCTTAGAACTGAAGAGTACAACTGTTTCCTTTAAATTTTCTCTGGCCCATTTATATAAATCATGAGCACTTAGAATCTGCTTATCTGCTGGACGCTGCAAGCTGGCTCTTGATGCAAGTCGCTTTAAATTTCCTCCGATTCCATCGCATGGTCCTTTTCCATGCGCAGTTGGATGGAAAGTCCAGTCTGCTGGAATTTCAAAGTCTTTTTTGTGGCACAGAAGGTTGGCGAAGTTATATTTATTTTTAAAATGCTGTGGTGCTCCATCTGTGACGTAATGAATCTTTACAAGTTGAAAATGCTTCTTAAGATATTCAATAATTAATTTTTGACAGAGATAAACAGCAACCGTGTCATGGTGTAAGTTATCGGAAATGATCGCCATGCTCACATGTTTTAATTCATTTTCCTCTTTGTAGTAGATAACTACTGTGAAAATGGATGCCTGATTATTATTCCAGTGAGAAGACTGGATAGCATTTTGAAAAACGTAAGCATAATTTTCCGCGAAATCAAACATGATTAAGAAAACTCCAACCAATAGAGTTATTTTGAGATTTTTGATGAACGATGCTTGCATCTTCGCATAAAACTCATGAGATTTTAAGTTTACAAGTTTTTCGCAGAGTTGTTCTATGAAGATATCGGTCTCAGCTACTTCAGTTACCAGATTGCTCCTATCTGTTTGTTGCCAAATTTTATATTTTAACTCAATGACGCAGTTCTCATCCAGAAGTTCAGTCAGGTGTTCCTTCAGGATATCAATGCCAGGACAATTTTCGCATTCGCTGAAATGACATGCAGGACTTGGATTAGTGCACATCATTAATTTTAAACAGTCGTGATAATCAATAAGTTTTCTATCTGAGTCTTCAGTCAGATGCTTTATATCAATTGCATCTAACATGAGATGCACATTTTCGTGATAAACACACACACAAACTGTGTGGGTACCACTTCCTCCGGCTAGAACGCAATGTCGAGGCCTAAGTTGTGCAAATTTTGAGAACCCAATTTTTATTTCCTCATTCTCTATTTTGAAACGGTCGTATAACTCTGACAGGTTGCCCAAGATAAGTCGTTTTTGCACATGCTCGCGAGTACCGTCTTCCTTTTTTATGGATACAAAATCCTTCTTCCCCGGCATTAATCGACTGTTCTCGTCATCTTCATAAAAACTAATCACTACTACTTCAATTCCTGGTGGCAGTTTTCTTCCTGGCTTGAGTCCAGGCAAAGCCAGTATTCCATGTTTTTGAAATAATTGGTCAGCTTTCCGGGCTTGACGTTCCGTTGCACCAAATTCTTCCATTACCTTTCTACGACTCCATGATTTAGGAGCAAGTGTGAGTAATGTTATTTTTTCGTCACCATCAGTACTCACCTTAAATTTTTGTATAATTTGTTGAAGAGTTTCTAGACCTGCTTTGTGATTTTGATCTCTACAACCACTATGTTCTATCGGAACAAATAGAAAATCTGGATCATCGCTGATTTCTTTTTCTATACAGTTGTCATCGACCTCACTGCCATAAACAACATCTTCCATGCTGGATTCATTTGGAGGCACTTGTGAACTCAATTTCTTAAATTCTTTTCTACAAGGCTGGCAAATTTTAGCGTTGCTCGGCAATTGGGGAAATTCTAACCTCTGACTTACCGACAAACATCTTAAGTCTGGTGTTTTCCAATGCTTTTCCTTGCCAAAAGGATTGGCACAAAAATGATCCCAAGTTATTTTCGTTGACATTATTAATCATGAATTTTATTTGTAATCTTTTATTTTAAATGATATATTTCCAAACAAGATAAAGTCCAAAAGAACGAAAGACCGTGCGTTGCAACAGTAATACCGAAATACCATGTAGATACTTGAATAAGACTCAGAGGAATATCCTTTTGGGTCAAAAGAATGCGTTTTGAAACAAATGAATTTTCCTCTCATATAATTGAAGGTTGAGAAGATTTTCATTTGTCTCAAAAAGAATCTTTTTGCAGCAAACACTATCCATTTGCGACAAACTTCACCTAATCTTGCAGCCAAATAAGTCTGTTTGTATAAAGGAGATGTTCAGTTGGTTCAAAACAATACAGGCAAGAGGACGATACTTTTCTTTCTTGACAACTTTTTTTCTGAGTGAAGTCGAAACATAATTGAGCGATTGCGCGCAATAACAGCCTACTTGTATTTTTCGAAGTCACTTGTTTTTCACTTGTTTTTTGTACATAACTTCATGAAGAACAAATGAAAAACAAGTGACTTCTGAAAATAGAAGTAGGCTGTCATTACATCCAACCGCTCAATATCTTAACGTTTAGCTATGGTACCAGATTCATGAAAAATAGATCATTAAGCCAATGTGGAATTTTCAACTTGATGTAAATCAGCAATAACTAGTAGCCAGAACAACGAAAAAAGAATAAAAATTCTTTCTCCAGAGTTTTGGCTTCAGAATAAGTTAAAAAATTGGAAAACAAGTTATTAATAGAAATTCACCTAAATTTACAAAATCAAGGCCGAGTCTACGCGTTATAAGAGTTTCTAGGCACATATTCAGAAAAAAATTCGTTCATAAAATGAAATTTTTGGACGACTGTGTATAAAAAATTAATTAATATCGTGAACTGACGAACTGTAATAGTAAGGAATCATTCATACTGACAAAAATCAACATTACTTCTGAAAAGAGTAGTTTGCATTTTTTATTTGTTCATAACAAATAATAAATAATATAAACTTACTCTGAACCGCCGACAAACATTCTAAAATGTTTATTAGCTGATGTAATGTCATTCTGAATGAACATGAATGCGTTGAAAGAATGTTAGACTTGAAAACTAGTATGTGGACTACTAAAGGATTGCGTCTGAGCACGAGCATTAGGACTGCCTTCACATCGGGGCCTATATCTCGGAAACTATTAACTGGACCATTTTTTTGCTTAGGACCTTTTTTGAAGCCAAAAGGTCAAGCTTCCTTTTAAGACTATTTAAAAAAAAATAAAAATACCCCAAATTGCTAAAAAAGTTAAATAAACAATTGAATTGTTTAAAAAATGCTTAAATTTTGTTTAGTTTTTTTCGTTAATAAAATAGAAGAAAAGAGTAAGAAATAACCTTTCGAAAACCCTAATAAAAATTTTAAATCGCTAAAATAGAAAGGAAGTTACAAGCTTTTGAAAATACCCGTGCAGGCGTTGGGGTTGAAAATGTCACCCCCATCACTTGGAGAGGGGTGGTTTTTGTGGTCTATAAATTTGTCGATTAAGTACTATTGGGTAGGTGAACATATGCCCCGAATTTAAAGAAAATCAAAGAACATGACTTTTAAAGTTGGGGCAGTTGAGAAATAATGCCCCATTTTCACAATTTTACAGAAGATTAAAAAAATGTCCTCAAAAATAGAAATGTTTAATTTGAAAAAAAGCGAATTCGTTTGAGATAAATCGCTCTCGAATTTTAGCCAACGGAAAAAATTAAAAAATGAGATTATACAAAAATAATTTCGCCAGGATGTGTATTACATCTTTTTTTTTTGAGCTAATCTCATTTTCGAAAATGTCTGGGTTAGGCTCTATGGCATGCTACCTTTCATTTATGAATTGAATGTTTAACATTCTTGAATATTCTCTTTCACTGTGAAATTAAAACACTCCGTGAGTGAATACTTATTTTAGGGTCAGTTTGGCTTTCAAAGTAATGGAACAAAATCATCAACAAATCGAATGAAAATTTTGTACAAAGCATTAAAGTCCTTAAAAACCTTCATATCCCTTTCTTCGAACTTTAGAATGTTGATGTACATTTATCACAAGGAGCTAAGGAAATTTTTATTGATCATACGTTCTTATTAAGTATTTATTTAAAAAAACAAATACATCGACGTTTCTGCACAACTTGGTGTATTTTTCAAGACCATAAATTCTGTATATCGCTCAAATTCAATAAAATCAATGCGAAAATGTTAATTCTCAAACTATTATTATCGACACCTTTGTATTGATTTCATTGACTTAGAGTGATAATACAGAATTTAGCATCGTGAAAAAGAAGCTAAGGTGTGTCAAAACGTCAGTGTATTTGTTCTTGTAAATAAACACCTAAGTAGAATCTATGGCCGATAAAACTTTCCTTTTTTCCATTTGAGACATGTACATCAATAGAATCATTGTCCTTTTAAACGTTCCGAATTTCAAGCACATGTCAATATCTTCTTTTTACTTGATAAGTGTCGATGATGGATCAGCAAATTTGAAGAATGAAAACGAAAAGGAGGCGAACTCGTTGAAAACGTATTACTTTCGTCTGCGTTCGCTTGCTTTTAAATGCAAGCTTCCAACGCCAACGTCAAAGCGATCCGTACAGAACGTGCCGGAATCGCAGGTACGTGGCACTGCATACGCGGCTATCTACATACGCGCTCCCGAATATCGTATCCGGTCGTACCGTGCTGCGGTAGCGGAAATTCCATGATGCTGGCAAATATTGACTTTCGTTGAGTACCCACTGAAGCTCTTGCGAAGTCCACGGAGGATAGATTACGTATTCTACGGCTGTGTCAACGTCTTACTGCGAAACGCGAACTTCCTACCCTCCTAACTCTCGTATTTCGAGTTTCCAATCCGCCAAAGATCCCCAGACAAAAGTTTTTTCGTGTCAAAGTCAACGACCTTTTATCACATCAGGCCATCCTTTCCAGAAGTGCTTTTATTAGTTTTTCATTAAAAAAATTAGTACATACGTCCTAAGCTACGAACCAAGCCAAATTTATAGGTAAAGATCTTCGATAATGGCTAATCTTCATGCATCCATATGACGATCTAAGATGTTTACACAACAACACACGATTAACCTCCATATCACAATCTAAGATGTTCACACATCAACACAAGCTTACCATCCGTATCGCGGTCTAAGATGTTTAAACATGCACGCAGGATTTACCATCCTCATCACGGTCTAAGATATTC
>CAKNXH010002016.1:149444-172064 GCA_932178445.1 Andricus quercusramuli | reverse complement strand
AAACATGCACGCAGGATTTACCATCCTCATCACGGTCTAAGATATTCACACGTCAAGACAAGCTTAACCATCCATATCACCGTCTAAGATGTTTAAACAACAACACACGATTAACACTTCACATCGCGGTCTAAGATGTTTAAACATGCACACCGGATTTACCATCTACATCACGGTCTAAGATGTTCACTTGTCAACACAAGTTTTGCCATCCATATCTTGCTCTAAGATGTTGACACGACAGCACACGATTATTCCTCCAAATCGCGGTCTAAGATGTTTAAACATGCACGCAGGATATACCATCCACATCACGGTCGAAGATATTTATACGTCAAGACAAGCTTTCCCATCCATATCACGGTCTAAGATGTGTACACAAAAACACACGATTAATCCTCCAAATCGCGGTCTAAGATGTTTAAACATGCACGCAGGATTTTCCATCCATATCACGGTCTAAGATGTTTACACGTCAACACAAGTTTGCAATCCATATCACGGTCTAAGATGTTCACACAACATACGATTAACCCTCCACATCGTGGTCTCAGATGTTTACACATGCACGCAGGCTTTACCATCCACATCACGTTCTAAGATGCTTACATGTCAACACAAGCTTTACCATCCATATCACGTTTTAAGATGTTTCCACAACAGCACATGATTAATCTTTTCTATCGTGGTCTAAGATATTTACACAAAAACGCACGATTAAACCTCCATATCGCGGTCCTACATGTTTATACAAGCACACAGAATTTACCATCCATATCACGGTCTAAGATGTTTATACATCATTAGTGAGATATAAATGGTCATAATCATTTCATCTTTTCCAAATTATAATGTTTACACTTTTGCTTCTCTCCACTCGTACCATACGAGTAGAGAGATTCATTTCACTTGTAGGTGACCCAAGGCATTTAAGGCTTCACCCCGGCATTACCCTCCATATCGCTTTATAAAATATTTACATATCAAATCTATTGTTATTGACGTAAGTCAATACCATGAAAAGTGATTCATTAATTCCTTAGATATAAAAAAGTACAATATAAATAAGAACAATATTCGCTTTATATTTTCCTTATTCAGTGCTTTTATATATTCAAGTTCTTTATAGCTCTCGAGAAAAGATATTGCATTAGTGAAATTATGTTTTGTTAAAGTCCAACTCAATTGAAGTGGTTGTCGACGAAGAAACAGTAATTCGATAAATTTCGGTGATTCTTCCTTTCCACCGCCCGCAAATGGTAACGAAATTTGCTCTCTCAGTGATCATATCGCATTACCTCTCTAGTGGCTTCAACGATACTCAAGAGCACTTGAGAGTTCTCACATTTATTTTTAAATCCTTGATGCAAACAGGCAGATATCTTCCCGCTGCAAGGACGACTGAATTCATTTATACATTTATACACCAGAACTGTGAAATGAAATGTAGTAGGTCTGTCGTATTTTCGATTGCAGTTTTCACTTTTATGCATATTTAAAATATCAATATATATCAATATATATCAATATCATTAACCCCATTTTTCTGTGAATAATAAAGTTTCAAAATATTAACTGTCTTAAAAATGTGGTTTATGATATATATGCATATAATAGTTTTTTTACTCATAAATATAGTGAATATTAACTTACTCTTTTCCTTCCTCTTTTTTAATTGTAGGGGTGTAATTTTGTGAAAAAAAATATAAGTGAATATTTCGCATATCTTATATTTAAAGAGTAAGTTGTAAAAAACAGGATCGTAAAAAAAATGAATAAACTTGTTAAGCATATCGATTGCTGCAATATTTTGTCGAAAGCGGCCGGGCAGGGTAATAAAGGCAATAACAAGAACGTACTTGTTTCATACTTCGCATATAAATTGATCGCGATACAACGACGTGAAATTTGCATAGAAAAGTAATAGGCAATAGAATATTAACGAGAATTACCTTTACTGCAGTATTCGCGAGACCGCACAATTTTTCAAAGATGTTTTCCACATTTGAAATCTATATGCATGAAATCTAATATTTCTTTATTGAAAAAAATCGTTTCCAACGCCGTGCCGTAGAATGTTTATATTGCTGTTATTATTAGTTTGAGGGTTGAGGCAAATTTACAAGTTGATCAATACAGTCGCTTTAATACGACGGCCCCCATCCAAGTAAAACCGAGCCAAGCACTTCTTAGCTTCGATTATCGAACGAGAAGCCTTAAATAATAATTTAAGATACTCAATTAAATATTTATTCTCACGTCATGAAACTTTCAAATCATGATGTAGACCACCCAAATTGATTCGATTCTAATTTGAATTTCACCGTTTTTACTTTAAAATTTTTATTCAGTGTTAAATGATTTCTTTTTGAATTAAAATTTTGTAGTTTAAAAGACTGTATTTAAATATTATATTAAGACTTTATTTAAATTTGAAAATTTTAAATTAAAAGTACTGCTAAATGCTTTAAATATGGCATTATTTCATGCTTAAGCGAGTTAAAGCTTGAGAACTTAGAGGTTATCAAATTTCGACTTGTTAGGAACTGAAATGTTTTGTTTTTAAATTTTGCAATACTTTCATCTAAAGCTTCTACATATAATTTTTCCGCTTTTAAATTTTCCAATTCTTGGTGATACAAATTTCAAAATGTTCCACATTTTCTTTCAATTTCTCACTTTCAGCATGAAATTAGTTTACTTTTTTAGCCTGATATAAAACATATTTTATTTTGAGCTCTTTAAATTTCAAATGCTTCAACAAAAATAGTTGAATTTTAAAGGGTCTTTATCTTGAAATATCAATTTGTTTATTCTTGAATAGTTGATATTTAAATTTAAAAATGTTTTAAATCTTCTATTTTAAATACTTACAGCTTAAAGGTTCAGGATTTGAAATGCATCAGTTTTCACCCCTATAATATGAAATTATTTAATTTAAAATTGTACAATTTATTATTTCATTTAATTACGTGATATGATCGAACAGGATTTTTGTTTTTCTATTTAGGTGAGGGTTTTCTATCACTTTTAAACGATTCTGTTTTTTACTCAGGCATTTTCGGTCAATCCTTCTTCAATAAAATTCTTAAATTGTCTACTTTTCACGGCTTCTAATCAGGATTTTTAAAAGTTTAAGGGCATCAAACGCTTAGACTTTTCCAATATAAAATGTTTGAATGTTTTAATTCGAAGTGGTAAAATACTGCGATTTAAGTTTCTTTTATTTTGTATAATTCAATTTGAAAATTACATAGTTAGAAATTTCTCTCTTACTTTTGCGAAACATGTGTGGGGAGGCTTTATACATTTACATATTTCATAAAATTAAGATAAATATAGGTAAATCCTTTTGCCAATTTCATGTTCGCTAGTATAAATTCTGAAACTTGTCACAAAAAATGTTTAGGTTTCGGATAACTGACGTTTTAAGAAGTTGCATGTACCTGAAAATTATAATACTTTGTATGTAATTTTACAATGAGTTTCTTGGAATCCAGTTACCATATTTACACTTAGTAAACTCCAGTTTGTTCATTTAAAAAAAGAAACTTATTTAAACGAACAAAATGTATTTCAAGTCGGCCAGACTCGTTTGCCTCAATCAACCAAAGTTGTTGAATCAAGTTTAATCAACCAAATTTTTCTAGCCATAAATTTTTGTTTCGTTGTTCATATATAACCCTGTGCTATCCTTGAACTAACAAACAAGTATTCTTCAGGTCAGAAATTCTATTAATTTGTATGTAGAATAATTGTCCGAAAGAGAATGAGCTAAAGCAGGTTAAATTTAAAGGAACAAACATTTGTTTCGTTGCGCCCGGTAATAATCTGCGTTATCTGAACGTAACCCTTTCCCTTATCGGCATAGATTCTGTCTGGGTAAATCTAGCAGGCAAAGCTGGTGCACGCGGCAAAAGCGGGCTCGCGTGTCTAGACCGGAAACGGTTTCTCGCGCTAGGCGGGGCTCCTCGATACAAGACCCCTATGTGCCTACAACAGCCTGGCTATCGCCTAACTAAATATCTAAGTAAGTACCACTGTGCCGTCACGCAATCGTACTCAGCCACGAAGGTACATACAGTCAAGGTTAGGTAGAGTGCATTCACGAACGATCGGTCAAATCGAATTCACACTGATTTACTCGGGTGATTCAGAAACGTCGACGATTCTATAAATATACAACGCTATTTAAGCTCAGCGTGCTTAGAAACCGTGACGCGACCTCGAAAGTTCGACTAGGCGCATACTAACTAAACTGCCCGCACCTAATAAGATCCCATGATAATCGAGGATAGGCATCCAGCAGGTTTTATAATTTTAATTAAACACTACATTCGACCCTTTTTCGCTTCAACTTTGAACCAGGTCACTGGCAGGTAAAACGTGTCTCTTATCTACATTTTCCATCTTCTCATGCTCTAATGTCTCGTTTGCACCCGAAACTAATTCCTAATTAGTTTCAAGGCCAAAAACCTTACTTAGTAAGTGCGTTTTTACTCCCTTGAATGCGAGTCTTCCGGATTAATAATAAAATAGCGAATCGAATGAAAGGCTGTAATATAGGGAGTGAAGTAATGAAATATGATTACTCAAGTGAAAGTCTGGAGAACAAAAGTTAAGATACGGTTCTTACGTAATTATAATGTGAAGACTTAGCCCTCCAGGGAGGCAGGTATTATGCCCACTGAATTTTATTAAAATTTAACGAAGTGAAAAAAGACTGGAATCCTCTCAGCAAGCTTGATTTATGTTCATTAGATAGCTGATGAGCTTTCTTAGAAATACCATTTCTTCTGTCTGGCAAACTACTTTTACAATTTTCCGCCCTATCTTGAACATTACAGTGAGGTTTAATCAGGAACAGTACCTGGTCTGCAATTAGTTTCTCTGAGGTATCTTGACTTAATCTCTTTAAGGCTGCTCCACTTTCAGGTAGATTTTACTGTCCAGGTAAATCGATATGTTATACAGTGATTCATCTGAGACGTAAAATACACCTTTAAATAGAGCAGGATTTATTTTTTTGTCATAAAATACTAATTTTTCTTGTCATGCATGAAAAAATGTAGATAGGACATCGAGCACAATACTTAGATCTTAAAATCGTCAGGTATGAGATATCGGCTCAAAGTGTAGTTTAAAGATTGAAAAAAGCGGTTGAAAATGCGAGATGCATATCGGTAGTGAAGAAGCGCTCTTAATGTGACCCTGTATCAACGCCCTCATCACAGCTCTCGAGCAAACTCTCAAATCTTTTATCTTTGACAAAAGAGCGACGTTTCATTGCTGATAAAATCAATCCACCAATTCCAACACGAATTAGGATTTACTTCTAGTCATTTAAAAAGTTGAACCATTAAATGCATGCCAACCTGTCAATATTACATTACTGCTATCATCACGCGATTTTGTAACATTAATATCGTTGATACACATCCTGCAGTCGCTTAAGTAAAATAGTAATCATTAACAGTTTTGACGTTTCGTGCTGACAGTTCAGGGTTTTCAATCATTTAATTTCTTATCTACTATTACAAAATTTCGCATACTTATATGTAACTAATTATTAAGTAAAGTTAGTACGTGAAGATCGGGGTTTGTCTTTCTTCTCGGGATCTCTTCGACTGCAAGGATGACACTTGATGGAGCTGTAGACTAATGTCAACTACAGCTGGTTGAAGGGGACCAAATGCGTCAATCGTGCAGTATATTTGACCCGTTATCAACCAGCTAAGCTTAACATTACGTGTGCTCCCTGCGATCCTTGTTGTTTTTCTTCTTTCTCTTCATTTCCCGCGAATACTCCTGCATGCTATCGGTCAACGAAATACAAGCTAGCAAGATAAAGAGTGAAGGATAACCAGACTACTAAAAATTCCTCTGAGTGGAAATAAAGTCTCTCCTCTTTCTTTCGACAAGAATATATTAACGGACACAAAATGGTAAAGGTATCTCAAGTTCGTTTCGTCTTGGTACTCTCATTTCTAGAGGCCAGAGTCCAACCACGAAGAACCGAGTCTATTTTCAGCAAGTAAGATACGCGCGTAACACGAGCCGCGTGCGTTAAATATATCCAGGCAGCTATCGTTCGTCGCTGTCTACTCGAATGCATGATCGCGGTACGATTATGGCTACTGCAAATGCCATCCAAGAGCGGATGTTATATTTCCCAGAATAATTTAGATTCCGCATAGAATAATTCTCTGCATAATATTAAATCTTGGGTCATACCTTCAATTCATGATGAAGTCAGTCAACTCGGATTGGGAAAACAGGCACTCGAAGTCACTTGGCACTCCTTCTCTGCATCTCACTCTCTTTTCTAAATAATTTTCTTTTTATTCGAAATAAGAACCAGTCGGCCTCACTTTATTAGATCTCAAGCATCACTCGCGCTTTTTTCGTCGCTTCACGGTCTCGTTACTAAGGCACTAGAGGCACAAGAGGAACCCCAACGATTTGCATTTTTCTTAAGCTATTCCCGTCCACTTGGCACAGTGAGTAATCTACCGTCTTACGAGCGCTACACCGAGATTTGTTCCGACGATCAAAAAATTAAATGGCAATTTAGATTCTACAATTCCATCTTTCAACTATTTTCTCACTTCCACTGAATGTTTTCCAATACCAACTTAAAGATGTTTCAACTTACAAATTTACATTTTCTCTTTACTTTTTGGGTTTACATTAAATTTAAGCTTCTTTGATAAAAGTTGTTCAATTCATAGGACTGATAGACACGAGGGTTCGAGGATAAAGTTTGATTAGGACAGGAAGATTTTGTGCGACAGCTTCTCTCAGAGGTCCGAGGGCGAAACTCAGACGATTCGGTCCGACGTAACGCGGCTTATTCCGTTCGCCGACGATATTTTCGTCCGCGAAGACGAACATCAAAAGAGGAGGGAGAAACCAAGTATTGAAAAGAGAGGACTCGTAAGAGAGATGAAGTGAAAGCGGGATTAGGAGAGGAAGTGATAGAAGGTTTTCCAGCCGGTGATCGACCTATATCCTGATAACTTTACAAGTTGCGGCCTGTCTCGCGCAATTTTTTTAATCATGTTCTCTAATCTAGGTATTTAGGAATCTTGGAAAGCACTATTAACTTTATGTAGAGAAAAGAAATCTAAACTAAAATTCCTTCCATAGAGAATATTTTCTGGTCTGCACATGATCATACTCAAAATAGTATAGGATTAAATATTGATAGGAAAAGTAAGAGAGGGATTCTCCTCAAGACCGTCAACTTGGTCTTTTCAAGTTCAAAATTCCTGATTTTCTCCAATTAGTCGAAAATTTGTTGGAGGATTCTCGGGTTGAGGAGAGTAACCCTTCCGACGGAAGGACGCGTGTAGCGGCGAACGCCCTCGACGTCCGTGGAAGTCGACGCCATTGTTTTCACCACGTCGACCTTGTCGCTACCGACTGCTGGCCGCTACTGTGCCTCGTAGTTCTTAGTCGACCGGTGACTAGAGTCAAGCAAATAGGGGATGGAAAAATATGTGAAAATAGCAGGGGTAGGATGAGAAATAGAAAGAGGCAGAGAAATAGAAATAGGAAGAGAAATGTGCAAAGGAAGAAGACGAGGAATAGGATGAATGATAAGGAAAGTGAAGGGAATGGGGTGAAGTTTTTAGCGAGAGCGAAAACCGGCGTCTGCCTAAAACGCGAGCGTACTACTGGGTGGCTGTCCGGGCCCGCACTGTGCAGCCGACGTCGGGGGTCGCGACGCTTCCCCGCCCGAATCGCAGGGCTGTGCATACTCGTTAAAGAGGTGGGAGAAAACCACCGGTGACGCCTGCGCCACCGTTCACGACCCTCGCGAAAAGCACCATCCCTGCCCTATCCTCCGAAACCCACCTACTACCCTTTCCACTATCTCGCCGCCACCGTAACCGTGGAAAATATGAATTTGGGTCAGATGGCAGCCACCCTGCCCTAATGAACCTTTAATACGACCCATTTCTTTTGCCGTTGTCCATGATACGAGGCCTAGGCTCCCTGACACAACACGTTTGTTTTTCCACGTCCGGGATCACCACCGTCCAAATCCCGCTGATAGTGCACCCCTTCAATTCCCCAAATTGGCACCCATCTCGCTGGATTGGTATTCGCGCCTTTGTTTTTATGAGACCATCTATCACCCAGGCTCGTATTTTCCAATCCTTTCGAGTTTGTTTTTGCTGAGTGAACAAGATTTGTAATTAGTGAGGCGCTCGAGAATACCAGTCGATGGTAATTAAATGGATGTCGGAATTATATTATGGAAATGTGAATTTAGTAGGGGGTTGGGTTCAAGGGAGGGCTGGCACACCTTCGTTAACTATGAACTTGACATTTAGTCTTTGAGCAAACTTTTTTTTTGATTCCGAACTTTAAGATTTCAGTTGAAGACCGATTAATAGAGATAGAATTTACGTTTGAGGAGCGTAAATTTGTACAATCTGTACTGCAAATACCAAATTCTTTATTTCGCTTGATTTGGTGGTGCAATCTGAAACTTTTGATCTTTAATTGATGAAAAAGTTTTTCAATAATTCAGTTATATTTATAAGAAAGTGTAGTAAAGTTCAGAAATCATAAGTCAAATAGTATAATAGTACAAAAAAAGTGTTAACGTATTAAAATCTCTGAAATACATCGTCAAAAAAATATTTACAGTTTCTTCAAAATAATTTCAACTCACTGAAATCACTGGTATTAAATGTTGAAGCAGATACGAATCAGTTTAAACGTGTTATTAAGGATTCCCAAAAAGTTTTCTAACGTTGTTCCTTGATTTCTGAATTTTGGAATTCCATATTCTCTTGAATTAAATCTGGTGAAAATTTATATCCACAGTAAAATACTATAATTCACAACAATGTGAAAAATGAAATTGTATTGCTTTTGTATGATTACTTATCAAATTGTCTAAAAGTATCTGAATATTATCAAGAAATTGTAGTTTCTGGAAGACTTCTTTCCAAAAAATCGTAGAGAAGAACCAAAAAATTTGTACGTAAAATTACCATTTAAACATTATTTTACTTTCTTTTAATTCACTCAAAAGTTATTAAAGGTTTATATTGTCTATATGTATGTATAAAATAAGGAGTTTCTTCATTTTAAAATAAAAATTTCGTTTTTGAAACAATTTAGAATATTTTTTGTTGATTCTGAAACAATCTATTCAGATTATTATATCTTCCAAAGGGGAAAAGTAATAATTACAAAAATTGCTCATTTCAATAAAATCCTTCAAACAATATTTAAACAAAAAATATATATCTTTCGTTTAGAAAATAAATAATATTTGCCTGTTAAGTTTTCCATCCTAATAAGGTTATTATTAAGGCCTTATCTAGGTTCACCGAAATTCGGTGAGCTTAGAAAAAATATTTTCGGTGAACCGAGGGAAACTGGAAAGGACAACTAGGATCACCGAAATTCAGTGAATATAGACTGAATATTTTTAGTGTGCCTAGACACTTCGTATCATTAGATTTTCGAGATAAATCGATATTTTGTATTCTAAACAAAATCTCTTTCTTTGTTTTCTTTCTCTTTTAACGATTCACAATAGCAAACTATTGAAACAGAAGTTTTTTGTAGAATTTTGATAAAAGATACCATTTTTGTTAAAGGACTTACTTCAAAACGAAATTAGATATCAAAAATTGTATCATGTCTATGTTTTCATCGACAAAATTTTGATCTTTAATAAACTGAAGCATTATTTCAATTTTCTGTGTCTTTGTACACATGGTGCATCACTTTTATTCATTGGAATAAAGGAACTACTTTTGCATAAAACATAAATAAATTTCTCTTCATTGACCCAAAAATTGGAAAAATTCGGAAAACCTGCAATGTGTAGCCAATTTTGAAAAAAAAAAATTATTTTAAATATTTAATCTCCAAATTTAAAAAGTTGCGATAATTGAAATATCCTTTGTGTCTTTTTTAAATTTTCGCATGGTTCTAATATTAAACAGTTTGATTGATTTCTTTGTTAAATTGTGTTTGAAATCAGTTTTCAATTTAATCTAGAGTTAAAAAAATATATTTTTCAACAATTCCACAAGTCTGGATATTGTAACAGTGCAACTGTTTTTTCAGCTAATTTTGAATTCTGCGAATTTCAGTTCTGGTTTATTCTGTCATAAATTCATTTTATCTCGACCGTGCACCATGCCAGCTTTTAAATAATTCTCTGCACACATAAATTCTAGCACTTTCACATTCAGATGATTTATTATTTGGAAACCTGAACAAGCCTTTATTATGAAGTAAATTTTATAATTCCGTTTTAGCATGAGGTTTTCGCTTCATTCACGATGTAATAAAGGCTATTTCACTTCGACGCTAATGTTACACTCCCTTTTTGCTTAACATCACCTTGAATCAATGTCTTTTTTGCGTGTCTGAATGAAGTCTACAAAATGATGATTTTTTTTCAGGAAAAACCTAGAAATCAGGGAACAGTCAGGGCGTTTTATTGGTCAGAGAAAGTCAAGTTCAAGGTTCTGGGATTTGAATATTAATGATCATGGAAAATGAAAAATTTCTTAGGAAAAAATTAGGGAATTTTGAGAATGAAGTTTTGCAGTCACCCTGATATAATATTCTTCTCAGTAATTTATTTGCCTTCTGTTTCTATTTCTACTTTTTTGCAGTTCCTTCCTCCTGGCGATTATATTTTTTAGTTTAAAATTGTATTATTCAGTTGAAAGCTCAACAATTTTTCTAAAAAGTCATCCTTTTTGGATTTGAAAGTTTTTTTTCTAACAAAATTCGACTTTTTTAGCTTGAAGATTCAACTGTTTGATAAAAATTCAACTATTTTGTAGAAAATTTAATTATTTTGTCGAATGTCGATCAATTTTGTTAAGAAATATTCTTTTTTCTTCAATGATTCAACTATTTCATTGAAAATACTTTATTTTGGATTGAAAATTCATCTTTTATGGTAGAAAAGTAATCTTTCTTGATTGAAATGAGTAAATCAGTTGAAATTTTTTCATTTAAAAAATCTATCATTTCGTTAAAAGTCCTTCTTCCTAGGTTAAAAATTCAACAGTTTGTTTCGAAATTAATCTATTTTAATTAAAAAAAAAAAATATTACAAATTTATTTATTTTGTTGAAAATTGAACTATTTTGTTAAGTAGTCAAATTTTCTCGGTCGAAACTTCAACACTTTCGTTGAAAAGTCGCCCTTTTGGTTTAAAAATGTATTTTTTATGGTGAAAAAAGTCATCTTTCTTGGGAAATTAAGTAAATTTTCAATTTTTAATTTTAATTTGAAATTGTATCATTCCATTTATAAAAGATTATATATTAAAAATGTTACAAGCTTAAAATGCTGGTATCTGAATATTATTAGCAAAAGAAAATGAAAAATTAGAGTGGGAGTAATCAGGTAAAAGTCAGGTAATTTTGAAAATGAAGTTTTGCGGCCATTTGCAGTTTTTTGTGCATGTATTAGCAGATTTCTTTTCGAGTAATCAAAGATGCGAAGATTCTTATGTATCTTTAAAAAGATAGGTGATCGATTTGGCGATTTCAACTGTGCCGCAAAACACGCCCAGTGATATTGAGACGGCGTGTCTTCCAATTCATCGAATACTACCTACTACCACCTTTAGGGTGGTACGGGCACAGCACGGCATGGCACGTCGGCTGACCGAGTAGCATGATTAGCTAAGTGATTGCAGCTCCACCCTACTGAGCAAGATGCTTGTACAACCTATTAGGCATTAGACGCCAAATCAAAGTTTATCTTGCCCTCGTTTCTTTCATTCGAATCAACATCGTAAAAGCATGTAGCGAGTCTCTATAAAACGAACGCCAAGCCGATCACTCTAATCTAAGGGCGACAGTCCGTTCCCTTTTTTACTTGATCCCATTTTCCACCTTTTCTTCCTTAAATAAAAAAAATCCTCACAAGCGTCTAAAATCGAGAATATTTCCCAACTTTTCCCCTCCGTAAAAGCACGTAACAAGTCCCTGTAAAACAAAAACTAGGCCGATCACTCTATTCTCAGGAAAGATAGTCTATCCCCTTTTCCACCTGATCCCCTTTTCCCTCCTTTCCCCCCTTTTCCTCCATAAATTTGAAAATTTCCCTCAAAGATCTAAAATCGAGAAATTTTACCCAATTTTTCCCCTTCGCAAAAGGACGCATCGATTCCCTGTAAAATAAACGCCAAGCCGATATCTCTATTCACGAAGATGATAGTCCGTCCCCTTTTTTACCTGATCCCCTTTTCCCATAATTTCCCCTATTTTTCGTTAAATTTCAAAAATTCCCTAAAAATTCTAAAATCCAGAATTTTTACCCAATTTTCCCCCTTCGAAGAAGCACGCAGCGAGTTTCTGTAAAATAAACGCCACGTGTATCTTTATAATCTCAGAGATGACAGCCCGTCCCCTTTTTTACTTAATCTTCTTTTTTCCTTTTTCCCCTTTTCTTCACTGCATTTAAAAAATCATCTCAAACGTCTAAAATCGAAAATTTTCACCCAACTTTTGCCCTTCGTGGAAGCACGTATCAAGTCCCTGTAAAATACACGCCACGCAGCTCATCCCCGTTTTCAATAAAAAATATTGCATTTTCAACAAAATAGATGAATTTTGAACCAAACGGTGCAATTTTTTACCAAAAAGATGAATTCTCAACCAAGACGAGACGAATTTTCAACGAAAGAGACGAATTTGAAAGTAGAATTAATGAATGTTTAACCAACCAATATAGTTAAATTTTCAATAATGCAGTTAAATTTTCAACCCAAAGGGATAGCTTTTAAAGAGAGTTGATGAATTTTCAACGAAATAATGAACTTTTCATCCAAATAATAACATTTTCATCCAACAAATGTAATAGTTGATAGTTTAACCAAAAAAGATTTTAATTTTAAGTGAAAAACAGTTGAGTTCAACCAAAGAAGAGAAGTTTTTAACAAGATAGATACATTTTTAACTAAACAAAAGATTTAAAAAAATATTTTAATGTTTAATTGAAAGCAGTTGTATTAATAAACAAACAGACTTTTAATAAAATAGTTGTGTAACCAAAAAATATGAAAATTCTACCAAAAGAAATGAATTTAAAAAAAAAATACCTATTATTAATAATATAGTTGAATTTTCAACCAGAACGAACTACATTAAAAATTAAGTGCAGTTGAATTCATTCCAAAAGATGAATTTTCAAGTAAACAGTTGCATTTCCAACCAAAAAGGATTAAATTTCTACCAAAAGAGATGAATTTCCAACTCAAAAAGACGAATTTTCCATTGGACCAAAATATGATCGAAGAATTTTCAAACAAAAGGAATGATCGAGTGTACAATTAAGTGGATAACGAGAAAGAACGAAAGAGAAAATACGGAAACGTCTGTGAAGCCTCTGATAAATAAATAAAAGTTTTAACTTATTTTTAATACTTCTAAAATGTGTAAAACGGTGTATCAGAGAAAATTATATTAGTCGTGCGAAAAAGTAGCATCTATTAGGGCCCTCTAATAAAGTATCATTAATTTGAAGTGAATTGTTATATGACTTGGATTTACATTTTAACAAACTGCGTATTTGAAAAATTGTTATTTTCACTAAAAAATGTTTATAACATCTGAGAGCTTGCAACCGATAAAGATATATTAGAAATCAGTTTAAACGTCTAAAAAGGGAAGAACAGAAAAAGTAAGTTTTTCAAATCGTAATTTCTTTTCTTTTTCAAAGATTTCCCTCCAGCTTGCTTAGAAAAATGCTTTGTACAAGTCAGGTTACTGTACTGATAAGAATACATCAAAAAAGTTTATGAGAATAAGAAATCAAAATCTATCTACTGATAAATGTATATTTAAAAAATTTAAGTATGAGCATTATCAATTCTTTTGCTTATCCATTTTTCAATATTTAATTTATATTAATTTTTTGGATTGTCATCAGTACAATGTGCTGAAATGTTGAACAGATTTTTTAAAGTAAAAACATTTTAAATGAAGCAAATGACTAGAAAACTTGCTAAAGAAAAGGCGCTGTTGCCAAAGGGCACTTTCGTTGAATATTTACGAGATACCCTTGTGATATGACAGTTTTCTAATCAGAAATGAAATCCCCATTTTTTCGGAAAAAAATCCCCCTCTTGTACCTAAAATTGAACTACGGAATCACTGTTATCCCTGGGATCCATGCAATCTTCTAATAAGAAAAGGCTTAAAAAGCTAAAGAGAATACTACTCTACAAATAGTTTTCTTCACATTAAAACTTTATTTGAATAAATTCTTCAATTAATTATGTTCAACTTATTGTTTTAGTATGCCTTTCTTTTCTTTTAATTCCAGCTGAAACGTGATGAAGCTAAATACTTTTTTCCATTTGCATACTTCACAAAATCATAAATAGCAACTGCTGCATCGTGGAAAATGACAAAATACAGCGACACTTCTACTCTCAAGTTTAGCGGCGTAATGTTAACTTTAATAATAATTTGCAGTTACCCAGGGAGCGTAAAAATAATGCGAAGTATTTTTCTTTATTATTAGAGAAAGCTTTTATGCAGAAATGCAACGCCTCTTTGATATTTTACATTTATCTGCCTACATTACTCCTAGTAAACATGCTTTCTGAAAATCTTGGAAAATTAGTTCCCTCTTGCTGGAGGAAAAAAATGTATTTCATGTGCATTGCAGATTCTGTATCTTCTCTTGATTTCATCATTGTGTGGAATTTTATTGTCCGTATTTGCAAAAATGTCATACGAGATTCTATTTTTGAACTTTATAGGCGAAGTTTTCCGATTTGCGATAAAGTCTTGCACAAACTTGGTAGACTACGCGAGACCCCATGAGACGAACGAAGTATATCTGCCGCTGCTCTCGAATCTATGAAAAGTGGATCTGACACTTAATATCTTTGGGTGCTGATATTAGCTTGTTGCAACAAGATTAAAGTTATTTGCTCCCTTATGTCACTCATTTTTCAGATTGATTAAAAATTATATATTTAGGAGCTGCGATTACTACGTCCCTATAGACTAAATAATAATTTTATACGAAAAGAAGAAAACCTTTTAAATTGTTGATGTCTATTACCTATGTACACATATTATAATAATTAAAACTTAATTGAAAATTAAAGCAAAGTGGAACTCCTCTGAATTCACAACATTTAAAATAAAACCTCGAAAAATTAAAACGTTTAATAATGTGCACGTATAAAATGAAAATCTTCCGATTTGAATAGGATTGATTTCAAGGACTTCAAAATGGTGAAACGTCAAAATTAAAATCACATTTTTAATTTCAGGCATTATTTAAACGGAATTCATTCAAAATTAAATGATTCTAAACTTGGTTTGAATTCAATCCCGTAAAAAGTTGAATTCTTTTAGTTTAAATTGTTTTAAATTAATAATTGTCAATTCTTGATTTGTGCTTCTAAACATTCAAAAAATTCTATTAGAAACGATACATTTTCAAAATGCAAAACTTATCTGCTAAAAATGAACAATCCTCATAGAATTTTATAATAATATCGTTTAATTTCGAACAGACTCACAATTATTTGTTCTTAAAGTCTTCTATGTTCAATTATTGTTCAACGTTAAATACTTTCTGCTTGGCACGATAATACTCGGCATTAATTAAAAATTGCATAATTTTATGTGATATCAAGTTAGCAAAATGTAAAGTAATTGGACAGGGTCCACTCAAAATGTAAAAAATACCTGTTTAAAAAAGAAATTCACTGTCATTTCACGGTCCTATTCCTGGGTCCAAACATTGTTTTCAAACTGAACCCTGTATGAAGTTAATACTTTTAATTTGAATCGCTTAAAATTAATAATTATCAAATTGTGATTTGCACTTTTAAAAATTGAACAATTACTGTGAGAAATGAAAAATTTACAAAATGAAACAGTTGAAATGGCAACGTTCAATATTAAAGAAACACTCTAAAATTGTACAGATTTAATCAAAGAATGACGCAAATTGTTCTAATTTTAGAAAGTTTTTTTACATCTTTAAGTAGAAATTCTTCAATTAGAAAAGTTTTTAATTTATGAATTCACGAATTTAAAATTGTTTAAAAAATTGAAAATTATTTATAAATCTTGAACCCACATCTTAAAATTATTTAATTTTGAATGATTGCGATTTGAAACAGTACAAAAAATTTAGAATTGTTCATTCTTAAAATCTTCCACATTCAATTATTGTTTAATTTTAAGTACTATTTAGTTCAATTCTTAAAATCCTGTCCGCTTTGATACATGGATTTTTCAAGACTTCTCCTTTGATATCCGAAGTTAAGCAGCGCTTAGCGTGGTTATACTTGGATGGGGTCTATCGTACTATATATTAATTCTTCCATATACTTACGACATCTTGAAATTTTCAGTTCAGTTTTTATTAACACTTAAAATTTTGGAATTTCAAACACTTTTAATTTTCGAAGCCCTTAGAACTGTTTTTCCTAATATTTAAATTTTTAAATAAGCGATTGGAAATTTAACTCAAAGTTTTATATCGAACTCACTAAAAACTACATAATTTTTTGTGATTCGACAGGGTCTTCTAAAAAGGACACCGCTAAAAATGTACACAAAATCGCTTTTTATCGAAATGTCTAATCATAGAGATAAAAATAAAATGCAACACTTTCTGGTAGGGGAAGCTTCCTGCACTTTTTATAAAGTGATTTTTAGTACAAAAGTTCATTCAATAAATCTCCCGTGGTTTTGATTTTTGAGAAATGTTGATTTCTTTTCTTTTTTCTTGAGAAAAGACTTTCCATTTTTGTCATAATTTGTTTTTCCCGTTCTAAAAAAATTCCCGGTTCAAGTGGAAAGAGAGGGAATGAAATTGAATGAGAAAGAGAAGATGCGTTATCCCAGACGAGTTGCACGAAAACAGCCAACATCGGCACAAAGTCGCCTCATTTTACATCCCAATAAAACGGTATTAGCCTCCAGCAATAAATACTTCCACCGTGTTGTTTGCCCCGATACGAAGCGTGCTTTATGCGAGACTTCATTACGACAGCCGAGACACAACTACACTTTTTCATCGATTGCCAACAAACAGCTAACATTTCGCGAAAAAGCATCGCGTTATTTTATCGAATCGATCTATATATGCCAATGCCAATACTAATAATAGTGTCAGAGGAAAAAGAAGATAAATGTTGTTACATTTCACTATTCTGAATCTGCATGTTCATTCCCTCATCAGTTAAATCCTTTCATATCCTCTCTGTAACTAGGTCTCTTCAATCTGCAATATCTCTCAGTACCGAATTTTTCACTCGTCATGGAAAGCGATCCGTCCTATTATACAGGATTCCCAAAGGACTTTACACATTTAAAACCCAAAATTGTTCATGTTGAACTTGAAATTTCTTCAATTTGATTCAAAAAAGCATGAAAACCCGTCTCGTTTGAAATTTAAAGTGTTCAAAATTATACAACTTCCAACTAAAACTCTTCATAAGTTCAATAATTAAATTGAAAGTTTTAATAATTGATGAGTTTTAGATTGAAAATTTATAATTGAGTAAATTTTCGTTTTGAAAGCCTTTAATGTTATTTATAAATAAGTCAATGTTCAATGTTATATTTGCATTTTTTCACTTTGAAAACCTTGAAATGAAAGTTGTTCAATTTTGATGTTCAACTTTTGAATTATACGTACAATTTTTAATATTTTTCATTTGGACAGTCTTTAATTTTTTATTTCAAATTTTTCCAAATTCAAATGTAGAATTTTATTGATTCACATTAGATTAGTAAATTTAGAGATTCTTATTCAGTCGGTGCTTAAAATTATAAATGTGTATAGATGTGTGGATGTCATACTTTTTTGTGAACAGCATAACTTGAAGATATTTGCTGGTACACTGATAAGCTTTGGAGGACTTTATTTCACCACTAATATTTGAAACTGACCGATGGATCTCTAAATATATTTATTACGTTCTTTCTGCACTTTATATTATTTTAAAAATCGGTTTTTCATAGTAAAACATTTTTTCCTTTGCATAATGCAAAGTTGATGCAAGTATATTAAAGATTCTTTGCCTTGTGACAAATCAATCGACCTATAATATTGATACATTCTATTGAAGCGTAAGGAATTTATGCTCATTTTTATTATTTGAGAAATCGATTTTGAATTAAATTTTTTTTTAATTTACATAATTTACAGTTGATGCAAGAATAGAAGATCCGTTGATTCGGGACGGATAGATTGACCTGTGATATGAATACATTTTATTGTAGAGTAAAGAAATTATGCTCATTTATAATATTTGAAAAATCGGCTTTTTGTAGTTCGACTTCGTTCCTTAACATAATTCAAAATTGATGCTTGATGAAAAAGATTACTTGATTCGGAAAAAATCGATTTTCATTGACCCATTTGTATTTCGTTATTTTGACTTCCTCTAAGAGGAACCAAACATATCTGCTAATTAATCATAATGATGAAGCAAAGTGTTCATCAAATGAGCACCATAAAATTCTAAATACAAAGTGGAAACACCCGAGATTGAATTCGCAGATAGTTGTAACTGTCCCTGGCACTAACTCAGTTCATAGAAAAAACAGCAAGAAAAATCTGAAGTTTTGACAGTGTCAGGTCAAGACTTAAAAGTCTTTCACGTCATTTGACGTGTCCTCTGAAGTAAGACCGACTGGGTTTAACGAGTAGCAGCAGTCGTATAACGCGGCTGATCCTAATTTACGAAGCGATGTAGTAGTTCGTAAGGGGTCGGTCAGCGTGTCGCGGTAGGCCACATTCACGTCTGACCACAGCGCGCACCTACTACTTACCAGCGTCGCCGCTAACGTTTTCCTCTACTACTCGTTCGTTCGCTTCCCTGTCCTGATAAAAGTGCCTATAAAGTCCAGCCGTAACGCGATCGTAAGTACTTTGACGATCTCGTGCTTGACGATTTGAGTGCCAACTTGCTTTCTTTGCTTTTTTTACTTGCTTCTATCGCATGCTTGCTTTCTTCCTTCCTTCCTTACTTACTGACGAACTACTCTTTTACCACCCTTCTTTATGAAGTCACTATTGACTTACGAGAGCTATACTACTTGTTTCTGCATATTTCCTCGTTTCCTTTTCACCAGTTTATGGCCCTCTTTCTGGACAATAGGATCTCGAAACTGCTATGCTAGGTGTTGTATTTATTTCAAGTCAGAGGAAATATTTCAAGTATTGAAAATACACGGAGTCTATTAAAAAAGAGAGTGTAGTAAAAATAAGAGTCCCAATTTATTGGTTCAAAATCAATTTTTTCTCAGTAGAAAGCTACTTTTTTAAAGGGGTCTTTTATTCCTGCACGTCCTTATTCATTGGATGGATCACATCCAGGGAAATTCAGGAAAAGTCAGAAATGTCAGGGAGAACCTGATAGAGTCAGGGATTTTTTGGTAAACTGAAATTAAAGTTAATTTTATTATTCTTTAGAAAATTGAACAATTCCGTTAAAAAGTCATTCTTTTTGGTAGAAAATTAGTCTATTTTGTTATAAAACGAATCTTATTGGTAGTTCTCTAATCTTTTCCGTTAAAAATACAACTATCTGTTTGAAAATTAATCTGGTTTAATTGGGGATTCAACTGTTTTGTTGAAAAATCATCTCTTTTGTTGAGTTGAAATGTTTTTGGTATAAAATTGCAATCTGTTTCAGTTGAAATATGAACTGTCACATTTTTCCTTAATAATTCTTTTTTTTTTTAATTCACTATTTAGTTGAAGGTGATACTTCTTTGTAAAAAATGAATTTTTTTTGTTGATGTTTCATGATGCTAGTTGGAAACCCTATCTTTTTTGTTGAAAATGTAACTATTTTGTTGGATTTTAAAATATATATTTCTTCAACTGAAAATTGATCTATTCCATGTTCGGTTAATAGCTGTAATATACAGCAAGACATATATCTCTATTTGCATCTATGAGAATAATAAAATGCATCTGTATAATATTGAAGCACTTATATCAATGATCTATGAATAAATAAAATTATCCAATATAAAATTGGAATAGTTAAAAAAGATATAGTATTTTTAAAAAGAAGTATTAGAAGGAGAACACTTTTTCTAATTTCTGCGTGTAAAAGTAAATGTTTAATTTTTTCGCTATTTTTCCCCTGTACATGCAAAAATTACCCTATTTCCCCTTTGTTGAGCTCTTTTTACTTTATAATCCCTGGCATTAGTCCATTCAAAAATCAAAATTTTGTTAATCTTTTCAAAAATATTTTAATAACTTTTCTCCCTTCACTCAAAAGCACGAGGACTGGGAACTAAGGTACAGAATAAGATATTTGAAAATGTAATTTAGAAAAAAAAATAGAATTTCTTTCACTGAAGTTGCATAAGATGTAGAATTCTCAATAAAAAACGTCTAATGTAGAACTTGAAACAAAATGCATTTCAGGAAGGATTTTATTCAGTTCTTGGAGTACAAAAGGATTTAGGTGCTTTCAAGTTTCCCGTTTTTGAAAGAAGTTTATACCTGTCTTTATTTTCATAGCTAAAAGAACTTAAAATGGAGCTACGAATATTCTTTCGCCAAATTGGCACGATTCCCTGTTGCTGAAGCTCGCGGCTGACACGTACCAAGAGTTTTACGACTAAGCTGAGGAAACTTCTCTACATATGCGAGTACATTCATGCATTTCTAGACTACTCAGTTGACATGCATGACGAGTCAAGTTTCTTTATTACAGATTCCTCCACCAGAAATAATGTTACGGTATATTCAAATTTGTCAAGTATTCTCTACATCATAATTTTCATCTGTTTCATGAATACCCCGTTTCGTCTCAAATTCAAAGGCATATTCAAACATTTCTAAAATCTCATTTTTATGTAACTTTGTTATATCAGGTTGGATTACATCAAGCTTAATCTTAAACAAAAATTAAATTCGGGATATACCCAAATGGCTACTTTAATTATTGATAGTATAGATTGCTAATTTTTATCTAAATAAAAAATTACAATTAAAACTTTTAAAAATGTTAAAAAATTCAAAAATAGTTTCGTTCCTTTGGGAGATGCTTTAAAATCGGGAAAAATGATTTTAAAAAATGGAACCTATGTAAAGTTAATACTTGAAGTAGTCAATAATGTATGTATCCCCTTAAATTAAAATTGAAGGTTAAAAACAAAAAATGTCTGTAAAGTGGTCATTTTTCAAGTGGCAAGAGAGAACAAGACAACGGTTTCTGTATGCAGTAGAAAAATACGCGTTTGGTCAGCCACCCTAAATATTTTATTCTAGAATCAATCCATAGGATTATGTAATTTTAGTTCAAGAATCTTAAAATCACTTAATATCAGCGCAATTTCTAACGTTTACGCCAATTTTAATATTCAACAAATCAAATACCTTTTTTATAACTGAACAAACTTTCTCGCAATCTCAGATTATTTGATTATGAGTTTTAAAAAATAAATTTTTTCTATTAATTTACTTAATCTATACTTATTTATATGCTTTGTTAATGTTACTATTTTTTGCGTTTAAAATACTAATGATTTGTCGAACTAATTCAATTAGTTTTTGAAGATTTCTAATATCGAATTGAATTTTCCATATCAAGTCATTATCTAAAATACATTCAGCTCACATAAATTGTTCTACCTTCTAAAAGTATTTCTATAGTTGATTCTAAAGGATATGAATTATTGAAACCTTTAATTTCATTTCACCATTGGAATAAGGAAGAAAGTGAAAATTTCACTGACAGTAATTTTTAGGATATATTTCCGCGACGGAGATTAAATTTAGAGCAGAAGTAAATGAGGAGAAAATGGAGAGCAAGCTAATGAAATACTAGCTTATTGTTATCACGAAAGTAGAAGTACGCAATTTATGCGTGTGAAGCGACGGACGGCGTCGCACTGAAAGGCAACCCGTTTTCTCTGGTCGACGCCTAACCTCTGACGCGCACGCTCTCTTTTTATATATTGCGGTCTCTTTCCCTCCATTTCGCTTTCTCACTTCTTCGCTCCCTATCCCTCTGCTCCCCTCTTCTTCAATCGCTCCAGAACACTGGACGAATGTTCCTGGACGCAACGTCCTCAAATATCCTCGCTGTGGCCGCTGGTGGCCGTAAAACCACCTTTCTTCACTCAGAAAAAATGTTTTCTTCAACCAAACAAACAGTTTTGTTGGATATACATGAAAATTTGGTTGAATTAAACAAATTTTCGTTGATTCAACAGAATATTTGATTGTCCTAACCAATTTTTTTGGTTGATTCAGCCAAATACTCCATCTACCTACAGATTCGGTTAAAACCACCAAAAATTTGGTTGGGTCAACCAAATATTTTGTTATACATATAATAACCAAATTCTATGGTTGAACCCACAAAAATGTTGTTGATACAACCAAATCGTTTTCTTAGTATTCTGTTACCCGAATTCTCTCATCTTTACGCTATTTCTCCATGAGTCTACGGTTATTAGTTAACCTTTACAACCATTCCTGAATCTTTTTTTTTTTTTAGAAAATCATGTTCTTCAAGAAAGTTCTAAGCTACTTTCACAGAGGAAAACTGTACGTATTTCTCCACTGTGACAAATTTGCCCTATCGCATCAACGTGAATT
>CAKNXH010002016.1:123024-149434 GCA_932178445.1 Andricus quercusramuli | reverse complement strand
AAATTTTAAGTGATTAAAGTTCTATGCTTAACGGTTACTTCGGACAAATCATTTTTTGAAGAACAAGAAAAATATCTGTCTCAGCCCGGATTTAAACCAGGAACACCACTATAGAGGGTGATCCTGAAATCATCATATTCCTCGTACGTACACATTCCTTGTACAAAACTGAACAAAAAACTGCCATGAAAAAATTTTGTACGATCAGTAGTTTTTAAACTGTTGAGAGTTGTAAAGAACCAATGGGTGCTTGCTATATCCGCGTGTGCATAGCATCTTGCGCGAATTCTAGAATTTAAATCAAGAAAATCACTAAACAAGTGAGGGTGTTATGTTTTGAGAATTTCACGTGGCTTCGAAATTGTTTGTCTTTGGCGAAATATTAGAATTACTGACTTGAAGTGCATCACGTTCTAGAGTTCGCGCAAGATGCTTATGTACGCGCTGGAATAGCGAGCTCCCATTGGTTCTTTACAACTCTCAATAGTTTAAAAACTATTGATCGTACAACATTTTGCCACAGAAGTTTCTTGTTCAGTTTTATACAAGGAATGTGTATGTACAAAGAATATCATGAGTTCAGGATCACCCTGTATATGAGTGGAGCGTTAACCAGTTATGCCACCGAGGCCTCAGCAGATCTGTTCTTGTTCTTGAAACTTCTTCTATAGGGGAATAATGTACGTATTTCTCCATTGTGACAAACGTACCCTTTTTAATCAATGTCAGTTTCATCTAAATAAATTTTGGAAGATGTTGTTACCATTTGTAAAGGGTGTTAAGAACAAGAACGAATTTGCTGAGGCCTCGGTAACCTTATTGGTTAACGCTCCACTCATGTATAATGATGTGCTCGGTTCAAATCCGTGCTGAGGCAGATTTTTGTCGTATTCTTCAAAACATTATTTGTCCGAAGTGATCGGTAAACATTGAATTTTAATTGATTACAAATTTATAAACTCTGACAACTTACTTTAAAAATGGTATCAAGATCGTCCCAAAATTATAAAGAATACTTAAACGTATTACACCCTGAAATTTGATTCACCTTAAACTTAGAAGTGGAACATCAATTAAGTGAATATTTATCCAGATTTAATATTAAGATGAAAAATGTCAAGATGTGCAACAATTACAAGTCTGTATTTTTCCTGTATTCAAGGGCTTCCTTTTTAAATGCATTTTCTTATCATTATGAGAATTTACATAATTTGGCTCATTTCAAGTTTCATATAAGATTTTATTGAGGAGGCATTCATTTTTATCTGGGATCATTTCTTGGGCGTTCTAATATGATCTCACAAATAGTCTATTTTAGAACCAGTTCCTGTCTTGTTCAGCTTGCTAACTTCAGATTGATAAATGATCCGAGATAGCGAACTAAAGTTGTTCAGAGGGTGCATTGTTTCAATTCTTCCAAACTTCAATCTTACAAAAAACAAAAAATAGATGAAAAGAGCAGGGATCGGAACGTTTTGCGTTAGACCAGTCCGGACGCGGATTGGACACTTATAATTCTTAAGGGTACGGTTCCAAACCTCGACACTTTAATTTCTGTAGGGTCCTGGTTCATACCCGGACCCTTCTAGTTCTCAAGGGTTCTAGTCCACAACCATACCTTTTAAATTTTTAGGGGTACGAGTCGGGACTCGAACCCTTTATGTTCTTAATAGTCCGGACCCGGATCCTTGAGACTTACGGATGCGCAGTATAGTTGCACGGTACGTATTGCTGCGCAGTGAAGTTAGAAGGTACTTATAGATGCACAGTAGAGTTAAATAGCAGTTACACCTGCGCAGTAGAGTCTCAAGCTTATACGGATGCGTAGTAGAGTTCCATACTACTTACGGGTGCGCAGAAATGATGGGAATACTTGTGTGTGCGCAGTAGAATTTCACAGCATTGCCATCAGCGCAGTAGAGTTCCACGGAACTTACGGATGCGCAGTATAGTTACAAGTCGCTTATGGATACGTAGTAAAGTTAGAGGTTACTTGCATATGCGTAGTAGAGTTCCATGAAACTTGTGGATGCTCAATCGAATTACATAGCAAGTATGTCTGCGTAGTAGAGTTCCGCAGCACCCATGGCTGCGCAGTAAAGTTACATACCACGTACGTCTGCCCCCTAATGTTAGGTAGTACTTAGGGGTACAGAGCATGAATTTGGGGACAGAATAAAAAAATTCCGAAATTTGACTTCAATTTTGAAACTTATTAAATTAGAAGATTTCCGTGAAATTCAGTACGAGGGGGGTTTTCGGACACAGAACACGAATTCGGTGTCAAAATTCAAAAATTCAAGAAGTTCAATAAGATTTTGAAGATTTTATAAAATTGGTTACGTTTCATGAAAGTCATAACAAGGGGGTTTTTCGAGTCTTGGAATACAAATTAAGAGTCAAAATTAAGAAATTCGAATATCTGAGCTAAAATTTGGAAAATTGGACTAAAACTGTAGATTTCCATTAAAGTAAAAAAAGTAGGGGGCTTTTTAGTCTCAAAAAACGAATTTGGGTTCAAAATTTAAAAAAGCGACTTAAATTTCAAAAAATAGTGAATTTTTATGAAAGTCAATACAAGGAGGATTTTCAAGTGACACAACCCAAACTTGAGGTGTAGATCTAAAAATTTTGAAAGGAAACCTAAGTTTTGAAATATTGATTAAATTAGTGAATTTCTATGAAAGTTAGTAAGACAAGGTTTTCTCAGTCACAGCATACAAATTTGGGGCAAAAATTCCAAAAGTGGACCTGAATCTAGAAAATATGATTAAACTGGTATATTTCCATGAAAGTCGACCACGAGAGGGTTCATCAAGTCATAGAACACAGAATGTTACCCTAAAATTTTGATCATGGAAATTGACCAATGGAATAGAATTTTTAAAACTTAGGTTGCTATTTTAAATTCTTGAATTTTGAACTAAAATTAGTATTATGAGATTTGAAAATCCCCTCCTTTCCTATTTTTATGAAAATCTATCAATTCAATAACATTTTACAAATTTTAAGTCAAATTTTGGAATTTTTTAATTTTGCCCCCAAATTCCTTTCTGTGCCCGAAACCCCTCGTGCTGTCTATTATAGAAATTAAATAATGTGATGAAATTAAACAAATTTTAAGTTAATTTCCTTAATTTTTTTTTGTATAGACCCCAAATTTATTTTCTGTGACACGAAAACCCCACTTGTACTGACTTTAATGAGAATCTAACAATTTAACTATATTTTCAAATTTCATTCAAATGTCTGCCCAAATTAAAATTAAAAAAAAAAAAACAGAAAAATTATTTCTGTTTGAGAGAAAATTTAGGTTTTTATAAAAATTTGTTTTTTGCTTCCATTTTTTTAGGCGACATTCGAAAAACCGAAAGTGCAAATGTTTTTTATAAATATTATCCTACATTTTTATGCAAAAAATAAAAAAAATTGTGAAATAAAAATTCGTAAAAATTAGAGTGGAACCGTCACACTCAGGCTGATACTATTCCTGGGACACCTTTGGTCCGACTTGACCCCCGTCTGTTCCATGAATTAAAAATGTTTTTTTGATTTTATTTACTGAAGGTGATACCTTCAATAATATCGAGTTTAAAATTGGCACAAATTTTAAATTCCAGCTTCAAATTAATCGTAAAATTGGATCTATACAATTTCCGGGGCACCTTTGCTACGATTTGACCCCCGTACACTCGATGGATTTTGATTTTTTTTTACTTTATTTACTTAAGGTGATGCCTTTGATAATATGGAGTTCAAAATTGGCACAAATTTCAAATGCATGCTTCAAGTTGACCGTATAAGTGGATTTATACCATTTCCGTGACAAGTTTAATCGGATTCGATACTTTTTTGATGATGGAACATTAATTTCCAACTTTTTTTACACCTCTTGAATAACTTGTGTCGAAATTAAAATTAAAAAAAAGAGACAAATGATTTCTGGTCGGGAGAAGATTTAGGTTTTTATAAAAATTTGCCTCTTTGTTCCCACTTTTTTTCAGGCGAAATTCAAAAAACCGAAAGTTCCAATGTTTTTTATAAAGATTATCCTACATTGTTATATAAAAAAATATTAAAAATTGAAAATTAAAAATTCGTAAAAATTAGTGTTGAACCGTCACACTTTGGTTTCTAAACTTGACAGTTTAGAATTGGTTTTATCAAATTTAGTTATTGACAGATGATTCTCATTTCGAGCCTTTTTCCATTCACAAATCGACCATATTTTACTAGATTGGCGGATCAAACTGAGGTGCAATTTTGTTGTTGCGTGAACTATTTTAATACCAAATTAAGTTCTAAATTGAATCCTAGTTTTTACAAAATATTATGTTACCGAATAGGTGGATCGTAAAAACTGTATGGTTGTTTGAAATCTTGCAAAAATAATACAAAAAAACTGACGAAATAGAATAGTGAAATTAAAGCATGAATATCGTGAAGTCCATTCGAGAGATTGTTTAAAAATTTACGAAGTGGCTCGTCTTGAAATTCCGGATGAGTAGTAAAATATTTTTTATGAGTTTGGCTTGTCATGCCAAAGTTTCCGGACGGCTACACCATCCTCCTTTCCAAGATTTGAAACAGTTGTATGGATATTACTAGCTTTCTATTTGGTGAAAAAATAGGAGTAAGAACGGGTGAAGTTTAAATCTAATTTTTGATGACAATATATAATTAAAATTTTTCTTTAAAAGAATGTTAATTAATGACCGAATTAACATGAAATCGGGCAGAAAGCCCATGCTCAGATCACATAATCATTTGCTACTCAAAAATGTATGTTTTTCAAAGAGAAGAAGACGCATTATCTATTTCGAAATCCGTTTGAACCTTTTTTTGAAGTTCATAATTAACAGAATGGCGACGGTTTTTCGAAAAATATTCAAAGACAAGTTACTCAAAAACACCAACGTTTTATTTCCGCTAGATATTTTTGTAGATTGGTCTGAATATAAGGAATATATTCCACGATCATGTATTTGAAGAGAAGAAAGATTTTTTTCTCTGGAAAACAACACAAGATACGTTAAAAGTCAAATGAACGAAATTGTTTATCTAAACAAATTATAGAAAAATGTCTCTCAACACTTTCTTCTATCTTGCGTTATTTTCAGGATTTGTGCGAAAATATATTTTTTATGACACTATCAAATTGTATTGTTGTGAAAAAATAAATTCCAAAGGAAATGGCAGAACAAGTGAAAATTTTATTTTCCAGACTAAAAAATTCTCTCTTCTCTCCAACGCGTGGACACAGAGCAGAATATTATTAAAACTAGAAAAAAACAAGAGAAAAAATTGGTATGGTTTTTAAGTAAACAGACTAGGTACATATTTTTTTATAAACCGCCGCCATGTTGTCAATTTTTAACTTTTTCAAACCGGTAAATTCAAAAATGTTAATTTATGATGTTTGACATAAGTAACTAAATGCGTTCAATAATAGTAAAATTCAAAAGTGCTGTCACAACTTTTACTATTGGTAAATAGCAATGAAACTATTTAAGAATGTGATTACTTAAATCGATCGAGAATTAAGTAGGAACATTGTGCATTTTTTAAATTAGTGTGCAATTGTTGTTACATTTTTAAGGCTTCTTCACACTTTAACTGATTTAACATTGCTTAACAGATTATTCTTCTATTTGTTTCAGGTAAGCATTCGTTGTAACTCAACCAGACTTGAAATCATGGTGAGATGCAATTAAATTTATTATCTACTATGTACTTTCATTTCTAACAAAGAAAGAAAAAATGACCATTTTTTTATTTGAACAAGAAAAGCTAAAAGCAATTTCTTAACAACTCCTATTATTTAAACAATTAATTCTTTTAGTCTCAAGCCAGTAACTTCTTTCTCTCAAAATAGGTTGAAACATTCATTTTGTTGATACAATTTTATGTCAATAGGCGATCTCAAATGTTCAAAGTATCTGAGGTTCCTTTTCCTATTACTTTTCCCCTGTTAACCGCTTTCGAGTGAAAAATAACATTTCCTTCCATTGAATTTTACAGCCCATAAAATTGAGTTTCCTACGAATAAATAAATTTTGCAATAAATAAAGCTTTACTTGCCGGAAAATTATTTATTACATGTAAATCTCGCATTACTCTCCTATTTAAGTAAATCGTTCTTCGACCCTCATAAATCATTCTTTCGTACAAAAATCAATGATAAGCACTAAGCTTCGCCTTTCCATGAAACGACACGATCTACAACGAATATAAATGAGAAATTTAATAACGGGAAAGAGAAAACAAAGTACGTTTGCTGAAAGTTATAAATCCCTCTATCTCCAGCAAAACAAATAATGCCAAATAATGCCCTAAATACTTTTGCTATATCAATAATCCTCTTTGACCCTATCAGCTGATACTGAAATGAAAAATGGTTCTTTGATTCCATGTCAAAGCTTTTCTCTCACTGAGTCACTCCCATTCTTTTAGAATTATCTACGGTTACGTAATCCTTTCGAAATAGAACAAAACAAGCATCTTCTTCGTAAAGCTGGGATCTGTCATTTTTTTGTGACTGTTTTTCAGTGGGATGATCTAAAAATATCGTTTAAATTCAAGTCATTACCGTCATATTTATTTATTTTTGGCCAGTTTCATTTTTCAACTGCGCAACACGAAAATATCATATCTACATATTTGAAGATAATTCGATAACTAGTGAAAATGTTTGCCGTTTCTTAGTCTCATTATTAATAGGAGTCTTAGAGGTTAATTTTCTGTAACTTTCGAATATTTACTATTATTTTCCTAAATTTGTCATGGAATTCAATTTGAATCATGAAAATAGCCAAAAATAAAAAAATTATACTAATTTTGTTCCACGGATATCCTGCGAAAAGTGAGTGCATGTTTTTAATTGTTAGTTTTTATGTGTCCTCATACTCCTGGACGATATCATACTTGTGTCATATTCAAGAAGTATGAAATTTGAAAGAGTCTGGTTCAAAAACAGACGTAGATTTTAGTTGATTTTCATGCGGAGAGTCGCGGATTGCCCTTTTGATCCCATCAATGCGTTTAAGCCACGGCAACGAGAACGAAGACTAGTGATGGTTTGGAGGGAGAAAGAGAGAAAGAGAGAGAGATACAGAGAGAGAATAACATAAAAATGTTGGCCAAGCTCCAAAGAGCTTGCCAACTCTCAAACGACTACTAAATCAAAATGTCCAACGTACCACCTAGCTGAAATTTATTCCAAATCCTTTTATCGCAAAACCTATTTCCTTGGAAAAATGTAAATCTTGGTTAACCCACGGTCTCTACCGTGTATCGTCCACCGGTCGCGACGCGTATAGCATCTCGTAAAGAAGAACTTACTATGGTCTTGTCTTTGTTCTCCCTTTCTTCAACAAATTTTACCTTCCCTTTACTAACCATCTTTCCAATAAATTGACCACCAGGCTTCCAACTTTCAAAATTTTCAAGTGACCATTATTCGATGAACAAAACATGAGAGCAATATGATTTTTTTTTGGAGAAATTTATAGAGCAGATGTGAAGTTGGTTCATGTCGAGGCAAAGTTTCCTCTCATACGTTTCCGATTTTAATTCCCCTGTTGTAGAGACGTCGTTTTTTTTTGTACGTAATTTTATGTACATCCGCAGTTGCTTTGCTTGAAAAAACAGTGAAGTATGTATATACATAGAGGCTAATCTTTCTTTTATATCAGTCACATTCGAAAAGTATTATTTTTTAAGTTAACAGTAATGAAATATATAGAATTGAAATTAGACAATCTAATTTATAATTATAAATTACCTTGAACGGAAATAACACAATCTGAAATAGTTTCTGTTTTGTTAGATTTAAAAAAAAAATTGTAATTAAAAATTTTGTTGCCAAACATTCGTATTATTAATACCAGTAATCTCGATTTTTTCTATAAATATTCTTGCATCAGAAAATATTTTCCCGTTTGGATATTGCCCAGCTTCTTAGCAACTCTCTTTAACTGTTGGCCCTCTCCAGGCCTCCCGAAAACGGCCCACTCTGGAAAAGCCCAGCTGGTCCCTCGGAGGAGCCAATACTGAAAAAGAGGAAAAAAGGCAAAAAGGAATGCAAGAAAATGGGGAAAGAGCAACGCAAGAACAAAGGAATACAAGATAAAAGAAAAAATGTGACGCAGAAACGCCGGAAAAAAAGGAACGCAAGAAAAAAATAAAAGCATTGAAAAAAGAAATGCAAGAAAAAGGGAACGGAAGAATGCAGGAGGATAAGATGTACTATGTAATAACGCGGGAAAAAAGGAATACATAAAAAAGGAATGCATCAACGCAGGAAAAAAGAAACGCAAGAAAAAAATAACGCGGGAACAAATAAAAGAAGGAAAAAAGGAAGGAAGGTACGCAGTAAAAATAGAACGTAAGAAAAAAGGAAAAAGAAACGCAGCAAGAAAGGAAAAATGAAATGAAAGAAAAAATAAACGCAGGGAAAACGGATCTAAAGAAAAAAAGGAAAAAGGAACGCAGAAAAAAATACTCAAGAAAAAAGGAACGCAGAAAAAAGAACGCAGGAGAACGAAACGCAAGAAAAAAGGAACGCGAGAAAGAAAGAACAGAGGATAGAATAAAAACGGAATACAGGAAGAAAGAGACGTAGTAACATGGAAAGAAAAGTAACACAGAAAGAAATAAGCGCAGGTAAGTAAGAAAAATGGGGGAAAAGGAACGCAGTAGTACAAGAACGGACAGACAGATGGACAGGCGTTGAAAGATGACTTTTCTAGTTAAATACAAATTTTCAACCGCTTGAATTAAACACAAAAGAACGAATGTGTAACAAAACAGTTGAATTCTCAACCATAAAGATGAATTATCAACCAAGAAAGATAACTTTTTTTCCAAAAGACGAATTTTCAACTTATAAGGTACAAATTTCCAATCAAAAATCGAATAGTTAAATTTTCATATAAAAAAAATAATATTGAACAAAAACGAATATTCAACAAAAAAGTTGAATTTGTAACCGAAGAGGTGAATACAAGATATTTGCATTTTCAAGAAAATAAATTAATTTTGAACCAAATAGTAGAACGTTTAATCAAACCAGTTCGAATTCCGAACTAAAAATGTAATAGCAGACTTTTCAACCAAAAATAGTTGAATTTTTTGAATGGGTTCTGTTAATTTAGTTCACATTAAAATAAAAACAAAGGGGTAAAAGAGCAGTTTCTTGAAGACAGAGGGGAAAAGAAGAATTATTTTAAAAAAGGGAAAAGAGGGGAATAGGGGAATGAGTGTGAAGTCTGAAATGTGAAAGTGCTTTTCAAATTTATTAGTTTATTATTGAACTGTACCATTGCAGGACCATCTTTCGCAAAATTCGAAAACTTTGTTCAAATTCATTATCAGGAAACGTACTAAATGTAATCTAAGTTCGTACCGTTACTTCCACTGACCTCTACCCCTCCCCCTATTACAAACCATAATATTCGGCGTGACCCCCTCACCTTCAAATTGGTAACGTAGTTTATGGAAGGCCTCTACATTTTTTCTAAAAACAAGAATTAAATTTACGGACTAACCATAAGCTGAAAATGAAATGTGACTTTCGTGTGGGTTTATTTTAGTGTCTCTTAATGGAATGGAAATCGAATAGATGAAAACGGAGATAAAAAGGCTTTGTTTGTAAGATTTCTTGAAGCACCAATAAGGCTGATGTGAATCGCGAGCTTGAAACATAGTTTCAAGAATCTAATTTAAAGAAAATTTCGCAAAATCCTTTTCAGAGATCAGCAACTTGAGGGAACTAATCACCACTGCCCGAACTGGAACGAGCGTTCATTTAGATTAGAAATCTTAACGCGACAGTTATCTCCGCCGACTTTTCCAGCAGTTATCTCCGAGAGCTTAACCGAATCCTTTCCTGGACTGAGCTTTTTCCACGTCTACGTTCAGATAGAGGCGAAAGATGATCTTATTACTCTTGGTAATAAAATGTAAGAAAGGGTCCTTTCAGCTTATTATTCTTTAAAAATATTCTAGTTACTCTTCGCAAATAGCTCACGACATCTTTAATGAGTTTCCGTCAGTGGAGTTTTCAGTACCATTCGCAACCATTTATTGCATACTGTTTGTTCTTTCTCTCTGGATTTATTTGATAAAGTGAAGTACAATTTTTTTCTTAACAGAATGGCCGCAGGTCATAGAAAATTTGGAAATGCGGAAAAAGTCAGGAATTTCGCAAAAATATTGCAAAAGTATAAGAAGCGCTTTTAGAAACTGTCTCTTCAATTTTTAATCTATTTCTTTTTAAAGCAACTATAGTCAATTTTTCAAATAAAAATAACACTTTAGGAACTTTTTTTTAAATTAACCCATGGGTTACCCACTATTGAATTCAGGTCTGTACCTATTTCTCAATTTTTGTAAATTAATTTGAAATATTTTAGGGTCATTTAAAAGCTTCAGGGATTTTTTAAACAGACTCCAATAATTTGAAGGGATATCAAAGGATTTTCAAGATTCAGAGCATTTTTAAAATTCCAAGGAACTTTCAAGGGCTTTCAAAAATTTCAAATTGATTTCAAAGAATTTGAAATCTTGTAGGGTATTTTAAAAGATTCCAAGGCATTTTCAAGAGATTTCGATAATTTGAAGGTTTTTTAAAGGATTTGAAGGATGTTCAACAGATTTCAAAAGATTTAAAGAATGTCCTGGACAATCAGAAAGTATGGAACAATTTTTTACGATTTATAAGTTTTTAGTATTTTCATAAGTATTCCAAGGGATTTTTTCAGATTTTTGAGAATTTCAATGATTTTAAAAGCTCTGAAGGTATTTCAATAAATTGTCCAAGATTTCAGAAAATATCAGATTTCAAGTAATTTCACGGGATTTTATAATATTTTAATAGATTCCAAAAAATGTATTTACAAAAATTGAGTATTTTCGTAAGACTTCAACTATTTTAAATATTCTCAAGTATTTAATAGATTCAAAGGAATGTTCAATTGATTCCAGTAATTTAATGGGATTTCAAAGGCTTTGGAACATTGGAAGGAATTTGAAATTATTTCGAAGGAATTTTTAAGAGCTTTAGAAAGTTTCAAGGGATTTTAATTTTTTGAGGAATTTTAAAAGCTCTCCGTATTTTGTTCACATTTTCCAGTATTGCAGAAAATATATCCAGATTCCGTAGGGTTTGACAGATTTGAAGAGATTTTCGAATATATTTTGCAACTCATTTTAATCAATTCTGAATTACCTGAATTCTCATTAATTAAGCTTCAGTTCTTTTAAATTGTTTTTAATTCTCTTGATCTTGTTGAATATGCTTGAATTCTTCTTAAATCGCTTATTTCTACTCAATGCTATGCAGTTTTTCATATTTTTGAATTGTTTCCAATTCACTTGATATTTTTTAATTCGCCTTGCATTTTTCTGAACATTATGGAATTTTTCTCATTCCCATTTCCATTGATTTAAGATAAATTAGAGTAAATTTAGAGGGACTAAATTCACTCAATTTTATCTAAAATCAATGGACTTTTTTTGATTCTTTTCTTTACTTTGAATACATTTGATTTTTTTAAATTTCACTTGAATTGTTTTGAAGTCTTATGAATTCATCCTGAATTCGTTATAATTTACCTGGAATTTTTATAAATTTCATTGAATTCTTTTAAATTCAAAATTATTCACATTATTAATGTACATTTGTCAGTTTTAGTCATTTTTTATATTAAAGCCTAATCACTTTTGGTCCCTTTTTCGGTTTAAATAGGTCACTTTTTTATCTTTTTCAAGTAAATTAAACTGTTGCAACCTTGAGAATAATAGATCGAAAATGATCGAAAATGAAAAATTAGTCAGAAAAAGTCAGGAACTTGTGTAAGTGAAATTTAGCAGCCACCCTACTTAACTGATATTTACATCATGAATTGAATCAATATTTACATTGTCGAGGATTCACTTCATTAATTTCCAATGGACAAGAAGCCCAACAACCTGATAATTGCGATGAAAACAATAATCGACTATTTCATTGTCAATGAATTCTCGAGCTTTTTCATTTCAAGAACTTTCATCTTGTTTTGAATGGAGTTCGATCGAGTTGTAGAGAAGAACTTTGAAAGAGAATGGAAGACAATGGAAAAGAATTTAAAACCAGATGCGCGTGTAATCCAACAATCGACAATGCGAGTCGTGCACTAGAAAACGCGGCAGAAATCTGATGCCGACATATCGGCAACTAAAGCACGCATGACGTGACAACGAGTCAACACTATTTGTCTTCTACTGTGTACTGAACTAGGAAATGGATGTAAATATTGCAAAATGCGTATTTATTTGAGGAATTCTGATCATGTTTGGAAAAAAGGGCTTTGTCATCAGCCGCTTAATGCGACCGCGTGAATCGCATTTGACGTCCGAATGCCGGAAGAGCGCAAAGAAAGGTTGGTTCAATACCGGGATAGCTCGATTGTGAGGAAAATAAATGAACGCGCGAGGGAAAGATCGATATCGTGTCCAGCGAGTGAATTGTATGTTCCTCCACTCTGATGATGGGACTCACCCTTTCGGCATATTTCTGAAATGATGAGGTTCCTTGTTGATGTATGTTCTTTTGCTTCTGCTTTCTGCTTTCTCAAATGGATTTTTGAAATAAACCGGATGATCATACAGAATGGTTGCTTCAAATGGAATTGGACTTTTGTATCCAACATGGCTTTTCATTCAGTAAACATTTATTCTCGGAATGTTGCGTATACCAACCTTGTCAGGTTCTCGAATACTCATAATAATGGTCGGGCGTATCTACAACATTCAGTAGGCCTATAAAAAAATTGTGTAAGCTGTGATCCTATGCAATACCGCCAGAAAAAATGTGTTTAAAAAAACTCAAAATTACATCAGTGGAGAGTAAGTTTTTGATTTTGGAACTATTTCACATGATCTGTATCCTTTAGACGTCCACCTCTGTAATTTAACTTACAACCTTTCACCTCTCATATTTGACCTTTGATATATGATCCCTCACCTATGAACTTTCTCATTTGACTTCTGACATTTCACCCTTTCCATCCTAGCAACGGACAATACCAACCCTCAGAAACTATTAATACAATACAAAAACCATCAATACCCTAGCAACGGTCAATAACAACCTTTAGCAACGGTCAATAGTATTCTCTAGCAAAATTGATAACAACTCTTAGCACCGATCAATCACAGCAACGATCAATCTCAGAAACGATCCATACAACTTCCTAACAGCGGTAAATAACAACCCTGAGCAACGGTCAATAACATCCCGTAACCACAGACAACAACAACCGTTAGCAACGGCTAATAACATTTTCTAGTAACAAATAATAAAAACACTTAGCAACATTCAATACAACTCCCTTGCAATGGAAAAGAAAAACCCTGCGCAATGGTCAATAACATATCCTACAAAATTAATAACTATCCTTAGCAATGGTTAATAACAGCAAAGGTCAATACAGCTCCATAACAACGGTTAATAGCAACCCTTACCATTGGCCAATATCATCCCCTATCAACGAACAATAACAGCCCTTAGCAACGGATAATAAAATGTCCTAGTAACGGACAATACCAACGCTCAGAAAACTATCATTGCAATTCCCTAGCAACGGACAATAACCCATAAGAATACAACTCCCTAAGAACGGACAGTAACGACCGTTAGCAGCGGTCATTAACAGCCTTCAGCAATGCCCAATAACATCCTCTAGTACGGATAAACAACAACCCTTAACAACAGTTACTAGCATCCTTTATCAAGGCTCAATAAAAAACCTTAATAACAGTCATTAAAACCACTTAGCAACGAGCGATACGTCTCCATAGCAACGATATGTAACATTTCCTAGCAGCGGTTAATAACAACCATTAGAAACGGTCAATAACAGTCCTTAGCAACGAGCAATACAACTTCCTAGCAAAGGACAATAACAAACCTTAGCAACGGTCAATAACAACTCTTAGCAACGGTTTATAACATTCCCTCGCAACTGTCAATAACAACCCCTTGCAATGGCTTATAGCATACCCTATCAAGGGTGAATAACAACCCTTTACAACGTCCAATAACAACACTTAGCGACGGTTAATGTCACCCTCTAGCAACAATAACAACCCTCAGCAGTGGTAAATAAAAAACCTTATCACCGTAAGATATGGGGGTTCTTGTAGGATAGTAGGCATCCCGGGGGAAAAAGGGGGTCCCGAAGGATAGTTGGGGTCCCACGGGATGAGGAAGGTCTCTACACTGTAAAAACTAGGATTTGATTTAGAACTTAATTCGGTATTAAAACAGTTCACGCAACAAAACAATCCCACTTCAGTTTGATCCGCCAATGTAATAAAATAAGGTCGATTTGTGGATTGAAATAGGCTCGAAATGAGGATCATCTGTCAATAACCTAATCTGATAAAACAAATTCTAATCTGTCAAGTTTAGAAACCAACGTAACCCATAGGGCTGAAGTTCGCGACGTCTGAGTGGGACGGTTCAACACTAATTTTTACGAATTTTTAATTTCATCTATTTTTTGTTTTTTGTAAGAGTGAAGTTTGGAACGATTGAAACAATGCACCCTCTGAATTAATTTAGTTCTCTATCTCGGATCATTTATCAATCTGAAGTTAGCAAACTAAACAAGACAGAAACTGGTACTAAAATAAGACTATTTGTGAGATCATATTAGAACGCCCAAAAAAGGATCCCAGATAAAAATGAATGCCTAGTTTTTACTGTGTAGTGATGGGTGGGGCCCCATGAGAAACTATAAGATTTTCTGTCGTGGATTACGAAACCCTAAAAGTTAAAAAAAAACTTGGCAAAATTTTATTTATTTTTTCAATAATTTTAATTTGGCACTTGTATCGTAGATGTTTTTGTTGAGATACAAACTTATAAGTCAATTATAGAAAGACAGGTCATCTATTAAGATATCATTTTACAATTGTCTAGGCACACCTGATATATGTTTGCTACGCTCACCGAATTTCCGTGAACCTAGGTAGGGCAATTACTGTTTAATAAAATTCTTAGCCCTGTCTGTTATCTAAGCGGGATAATAAGTGCGGTAAAATAAAAATAAAAATGCAATAGGGGCTCAACTTTAAACCCCTTTTCACATATGCTTCAATGCGGAAGTAAATTGAGAGCTATGAGTGATTGGTTGTAAGATTGAGAGTGGAGGCGGGCACTTCTGTGTTGAAATAGAGTGAAAGGGGACTTGAAGGCGTAAATCTTAAAACCCGGTCCGTGTTTGGGTATCTGAAAGGGATTTGGTAGGAAGCGTCGTCGGATATTCTAATCCATCATAAGCATTTATAGTGGAGTCGAAAGTACCTATACACACAAAAGCGGTACCTCTCATTAATATTCAAGAGGTAGTGGATCGGACTTTATTTACACCAACGGCTATAAACCATAAAATCTATGTCCCTATTATACGAATGCACACATATCGTGCCCATACCGCGATGTACTTTCAGAAGTACGTCGAGTGTACTGGCATGCTGTGGCGACCACCCGCCGTCCGACGCGTCGAGTTTTGGCTTCGATTGTCTGGACTTATTTCCCCGGAGTCTCTGTTCCTGCTCCCCTTTCCTTTTCCCATCCTCATCCTTATCCCCAACCCCATTCCTGCTTTCCTGCCCACTGTCTCTCAAACCCCGCAAGTCACCCTTAACCTCCGATTCCTGTTAGGAATGCCAACGGCGTAACCTTAAATTTAAGACTCCTTTGTGACAATACTTCTGTGTTCTGCGGAAGAGAAAGTAGAGATGTTCCGACTAAAAGGAAAGACAAAAGGTGTTTTGAAGTTACATCCCGCAGGGGAAAAACAGGGACTGTGTTTTGAAGCATTCAGGGTATTCCGTTCCAAAAGAGCGCACTGGTAAAACAAATAGTACTCGAATTTCCTGAACATGAAAAAATTTATATACTTATTGTACATATTTTTATTACGCTTGTCTACAGTTTACATGTGTGGTGTGTCCATTTTGTGTGGTGTTTGTCTGTTATGAGTGTTGTTTTTTTTTTTTTAAATTCTTGTGCAAGTGTGTGAAATTTGTGTAGAGTTATGTGGAAATTATGTTCTATGTGGAAATAACGTTGGGTATTTCGTCAGAAAAGATGTACACTGTTAAAAATTTCCGCATAAAACTTCCACTAAATGTATTGGAAGTTTATTTCCGAAATGTAGGGTAACGCTACAATACATAATGTTGTAGTTTTCAAATACAACGGATTATGCAGCGATACATTGGTCGGATGAGGCGCATGCGCACAATTTTCGACTTATAAACGCTACAATACATGTATTGCTCCATGTTGGAGAATTCCAAACATTTCTAACAGTAGTGTAGGAAGCGACGTAGGATCCAACGTAGTTTCCGACATCGTGAATTAGTCAAACATTTACCGCAAACAGTTTGTATCTTATTAAAAAAGGTGCAAAAATGTCACAAATAAAGTTCTGAGAAATTTGTTAAGATAAAAAATTAAGTCCATAGACCTACACAATCATAGAGTATTATTTTCTCAAGTTCCAGTTCATCAAAAGTTTAAATTGTGCAGGATAGAAAATTAGACACATTTTATTGTAACTTATGACTTCTCGGTCACTTCTGAGTACTTATTTTAATTAATGCACTTTTCGTGAATTTAATTTATATAAACAACTTTGAGAAATAACCGTGGACTTGAGAATTATTTAAAATTAATCCTCAGGGGAGAAAAACACAAAAGTGCAAATGTGCAAGGTACGCGTTGGAACTGCTTAATCTCGTGTGCGACGCTAGAAACATGTCGTGGTCTCTAAACTCAAAGTTTTATTTGTCAAAAGTTTCCTCTAACTGCGTACATTTTACTTTTTTGAACAATTCGCACTTTTAATAGACAGATTTTTCAGAACATCTTATATTTAAACTTGTATATATTGCAATAAAGTAATAAGCTCATTATGCAGAAAACTATTAATCATGTATTTTAATAATGATTATGTTTATGAATTTGATGATTAAGTTCGCAGGTTTCCAGGAACATTTTTCGTGACATTCAAGACTATTTTTTAAATAAAAACCAAGCATTTTATCAATACTGTTGTAAGTGACGACGTTGTAAATTACGTCTGAATCCACGTCGGAAACTACGTCGTATACTACTCCATTTACGTTTACGTAACTTCCTACATACTTTACGACGTCGTTTTGCTGTTTCCTACCTTAGTGTACGATGTAGTTTACGGCGTCAGAATTTTCAATAGGGGTTAGATTATGAATTCCAACCTATTTTAGAATTCATAATTTAATAGTTTTTGCTTATTTAAAACTGTAAGTAGTTGTTATCTCATATAGATAATTTGCATCTGATAGAGACCGCGAAAGTAGAAATTAAATTTTTCCACCAATTATTCGCTATATATCACTTATTCCTTGTTGTAACGTAAATATTATTTGTGATTTTACATCTATTTGGAATGGAAGTTTCTAGTGTGTCTCCCAAGGGTTTAGATTTTACTTGTACCTCTCCCTATTCCTTTACACGCCCCCCACACACTTACTTGGCGATGGGAGGGGAACCTATAGTTGAAGGTGGGTTCCGAACCACCAAGAGCAATAGTCTTAAGTATTTGAAGAACTTTTTTCTCTAGTGGTACCGGTCCCATGACTCGCCAGAGATGAACAACTCCCTTGATGAGCTAGTAGTATTCACAGCATGGGCCGCCGAGGCTCTTCCAGAGTGCCAGTCGGGATTCGATCCTCAAACCGATGGAGTGGGTCCAAAGCCTGCGCCTTAGCCCCCACGACCATCGTCCCACTAATTTTCTTTTACAACTATTTATAACACTCTTTTCATTTCATTACCAATAGTAAGTATTAAATGAAATTATTTTTATAATTTTTCAAAGGGACCCGTCTTAAGAAACCGGGTTCCTAAGACGGGCCTTCTCGACACCTTTTCTCAACATTAAAATATCTTGCCTTTTTAATATTTTTGAACTTGTGTTATGGCTCGATATCGATATATTTCGGGAAGTGTTTAGTTTGTTTGGAGTTTTTGTAGAAGTTTATAGAATTTGCGAGGTGCTTGTATGCAATTTGTGTCGATGTAGGTATATCATTTGCAATGGAATTCTCTTACATTTTTTTCAATCTCATTCACTTTTTTTATTCCGAAGTCATAAAAAATCCTTCGAGATGAGTGTAAAGTTTTAAAGCATTCAGAAGAATATTATTATGCTGATACAGTCTTTCGCTTTTACGATCTTTTAGCATAAGCGGGACTTAGGTTTAAGGTCATTTTTATGCTTGCCTTGAATTAACGGGCACAGGAAGAAAATGACACGCTAAAAATGAAGATCAAATGGAAAAAGAAATCCGGGAGTAAAAAGTAATTCCTCAAAACTCTTAAGATATAAAGAAAAATTTGTCATCCTTGCATAGAAAATAGTCATAAAAAACTCAATCCAGATATATTTAAAAGTTTTTGCAAAGATTCGCAAAATATCTTGAAAATGGACCGACGATAGAATTTTTGGAAAATAAAAAATTATTTAGGTTCTATTGAATTACCTGTTGTAATGAATATTAAAAGCTTCAATCGTGTAATCGTTGAAATTTTAAACAGCGAAAATGTTACAGTGAGATTACTTTCTTTTAATTGTTGTTTCGTATTCTCATGTTTTAATTAATATACTCCAAAACATCATCTTATTTAATGTAATTTGATTTTCGTTCTTCAATCATTAATTTTTTTTGCAGTTACTATATGATCCAGATCACATAGATTGTATTCAAATTTTGTAAAATTATAAAACTTTCTTTATTCTATTAAACGATCTGATTTCGGCAAATTCTCTGAAATTAACTCCGATAGTGGAAACGAGACAAGCAAGTGTTACGGTCTAATAATGTCCTCCTTTCTTGATCACGCTCATTAACTGCCTCGAATCGATAGCTTCCAATCGAATGGCTGACCAAAACCACTCAGAACTACTTACGCACCTGGTTTGACGTTACTCTCCGGCAGAGTTTAGTTACTATAAATGTGCCTCTCTAGAAATCGAAAACCATTAAATAAAACCAAGTTACAGTCAATTTACTAGATTACAACTATTTTATGTTCACATCGAAATTTCAATTACAAATCTAATTAAGTTATAAAGATATTAAGACTACATTTGTTAACTAAGTGCCAGTATAATTAAGAAAAATCAGGATCTGCAAGTGGTCCTCTGATTTTGAAAAAACTTTTTAAAATTATAATATTACATAACAGACATTTGATGTTCAAAGCATTGTTGAAAATTTCCATAATTACCGGAGTTACGCCATGTTGAATTTTGGCATTACAATTTTTTGAATTATCGTTATTTCTGTAACCGTGCCACGAATTGGAATGAAATATGGAGATCGAGATGGAGATATTATAAACAAAAGTGTACGCTTTAATATCATAATACACAAAAAATTCTAAATTTTTACCAAAAAAGGTCCACAAAATGTTTTAATCTATTTTTTTGTCAATACATTTTTGGACAAAAATCTTCCGACTAAAGCAAAATTTGTTATTTAATAGCAACGTTTAAACTTTTGTTGTCTCACTTGTGTAAAAGGGAAAAGAATAGGACCCAGTGTCTTTCATTTTCTGAAATTTGTATTTTATGCAACGCCCCACAGTGGTTGAAAGTACCTTTTTTTTTGACAAAAATCATTATTCAACAACAAATTTTTAACTTCTTTTGTCTATTAAATATAACAGATATAAATGTGTGATTAGAGTTAGTTAGGTTTAGCTGCTATTTAGCATTTATTTATACAATTTTTGCAAACAAATACACATTTTGACTATTTTTTCATAAATATATGCTTAATTTTTTACGAAATCATTCAGAAATGTTTTGCCAAAAATTACTTCCTGATACAAATTTCAAATTGCATAAAATGGGTAATTAATAAAACAATGTCTATAAAGAAATCCGCATATTATGAATTTTATTATGAATATGTCTCTGATTCTATAGCGAGATAAACTAGAAAGCATTTCCATGAAAAAGTTGTAAAAATGTGCTTTTATTCATGAAAATTGTTTAAGCAATTAAACATTTTAATTCAATTAGAAAAATAGGACATCGGGCAATCTTTCGCAAAAGTTTTCTATTTGATTAAAAAATGTAAGCCTATTCATGAAAAAATTATCTAAATGTGTATTTGTTTATAAAAATTGTTTAAATGATTGTTTAATAATTTTAATTGTTAAAATAATTTTGAATCACGAAAAAATCGTTGAAGCGAAAACCTTTGTACTTGTTAGTGTTTAAGCAAAAAGAAATTGTTAAAATATTTACCAAATAGCTTTTGATTTTTTGGGGAATTTTCCGAGCACAGTACAAGGGGGTTGGGGATGGGGGGGGGGGGGGCTAAAAATGAAAAGTTATTGGGTGGAAATTATTCCTCGAACATTCCTTAAAAGGTTACCAAACTTTAACCCTCAAACGGCACACTAGTGCGAATTCGCACCAGCAAAAATTTCAAAGCGCTGATATTTTTTTTAAAACTATTTTCAAGGTCTCTCACCGCTACGTTAAATATGTCCATACACCCACAAATACATGACGCGTAAACAGATAGTCATCCGCCTGCGAGCAGCCGCGTGAGACACTGTAAAAGTTTCAAGTGGTGCAAATTCGCACTAGTGTGCCGTTAGAAGGTGCCAAGTCGTGTTTTATGAAAAATTGTAAAACGTTGTTTCTGTGCCTGAAACAAGATCTTTCCTAAAAAGGTAAATTAATTTGTTCATAAATATGTCTATAAACAAAAAGAAAGATTATAAGCAATAATAAATAACATTTCATGAACCAGTGAAAATATTGCACGAAAAGCACCAAGTTTACAATTACTCGCTATTGTTAGGCTTTAAATTGATATGATGATATTTTTTCAACAATTTTTTTTTACTTTAAGAATGGCGGAGTAAGGACGTCGTTACAGTTTGGGAAGTTCTAGGACTGTTCTGCAGGCACTAGCAGAAGAGTCTGAAGACGATGTGCGTCGATCACAGATCTTCTGTCTGCGTTGACTGCATTGGTCTTAATGAATAATGTTCAATGATGATTATCATAAGAGTAATAGTTTCACAATATAATAATGTTCATTTTTTTCTAAAAATAGGTAGTACAACTTTGTTCTTTTCTTTAAATATTCTATGTACTTTTACTCTTTCCTAACAAACCCTCACATCGCACAGCACCGCCCTGACACACTTCACTGATCAATCTTTTTACCAATCAGTCACATGGAGAGCTTCCCAAATTTATGATAAAATGAATTCTTTCAAACTTTAACACACAAAAAAAACACTATTTATGCAATAATATGCTTGTATACTACAAAAATAACAATGTGTGCTGTCCTGCACTCGTGATATACTTCATACGAAAATACCGAAAATCTGACACATCTGGAAAAATACTTTGTGTAATTTTCTCGGATTGGCATATTTTTTTCATGAAAGAACATCTATTTAAATAAAGAATTGCGTTAGTTACGTTTTAATACCTTTAATTTTGAAACAATTATGTTTTTTTGTTGAAAATGTCTATTTTTCAAGAAAGCCTTTTTTTAATAACAATTTTGTGATGAGTTGATATAATTTTCGATAAATTTAAGTCGCCCCAACGGATTGGGCGAGAAATTTTACCCCAAAATCATATATTTATACGCAGATTTTGGAAATTATTTTCATATTAAAATGTTCAGTTGAAATCACAAAATCCCAATTCGCACTAGTGTGCCGTTTACGTATGCTGGGTTGAAGTGTGCCGTTTGAGGGTTAATTTACAAATAGTTGATAACAAGTACTTCTTTTTTCCATTTTTTCGAAAACCGAATTTTTCCCATGTTAATTTCAAAAACCCAGGGGCTTTTGACCGATTTGAAAAAAATATGAAATGTCTTTTTCTGGAAAACGATTGAATTGGGGGGGGGGGGGGGCCATCGATGACGAAAATTCGAAAGTGGAATTCTTAGGCCACCATAGTGCGACACTAGCAGCGCGGTGGCGGCTCACGGTCTCACTAAAAATCTCGTAATCAGGAAGTCACCATCCGTTTTTTTTTAGTGAAAGGTGCAATTATAACGAATTTGTATATGCTAACTAGAAAACAAAGAAAAAAGTGCAATATTGACGAAATACTGAATTCAAACATTTTCGGACTTTTTTTTGGTAAAAATTTTGATTTTTTTCACAAAGTTTCATTAAAATCGAACGATTATTTGCAGATCTTGCTATTTTTGACGCATACTGGCCCCCAAGGAAAATTTTCGTTAAAATAGTGAAACATTTTTGCAACATATGAATAATTCTTGTAGGTGATCCGTCATCAACTGTTATCTAAAACTTTTCAATATGGGAAGCTACAAAATCTAATGAATTCTTTCACGGCAGGAAAAGTATTGCTTCACAAAATTAAGTTATTTCCATTAAAGTCTTATCTGTTCTTCAATATTATATATTTACGAGTATTTTCCGGATTATATTTCAGTTTTCCGCATACGGCTACTTACCCCATTAATCTCTTTTCTATTGACTTTTCCATAAATCAATTCCACTCTACTGCGCTCTGAAGAGAAATCTCAGGACTCTTCTTGACGAGGCATTGTATCTCAAAGTCAAAGACCACGAATCTCGCAATGCTTATCGATTTCGAGTTGAAAAGAAATTGAGAACGGCCCAGATAAATGCATTCGCAGACCTTTGGGTGTACGATGCCAGATCAATAAAAGACGCGTCTCAGTCTCTCCCGGTCTCTCTCTTTTTCTCTCTTTCAGTTTCTATCCCTTTCTCACTCTCTCTCTCTCTCTCTTTCTCGCCCTCATATCCTTTTTCTGACCCTTTTCCGCGGAATTTTATGTCCCGTGCCCATCCCCTTCCCACACTCCTTTGTACCTTCTATCCCACATAAAAGCTTGCCATATAGTATCACGTGTCCTTCTTTCCCCGAACGATCCTTTTATATGATAATTGCAACGTATTTGCCCAAGTCTCTGTATAAACAGGCAGTCTCATCGAATCCAACCAGAAAGTCGTTCTCTAACGGGAGACCGATAAATTCGATTTTTCTTCTTCGATATCTTTCGTTCTGACTCGCTATTACATTATTTCAATAATACTGCACTTTACCGATTCTCAAAATGCCAGTTAATGGTTCAGCCGAGTCCGAGGAACCTTTTCTTCAATGCGACAAGTATTTCATTATTTTCCCTTAATCTTGATAAGTATATTTTTGGTACGAAGAAATTAGCTGAAACTTATTTAAAAAATTAGGGTGGCCACTCAGGTGGATCGACAAAAATTGTGTATAAATTGAAAACGCTTTAGCATTGAGAAGTTTCCTTTGGGTCCCTTGAAACGTGTATAAAATTCGAAATGAATCGATTAATATCTTGCGGTTAGGCGGAGTCGAAATAGAATAAAAAATTTTTTTAATTGCAGAGTTTTGGAAAAATCATAATGGTATTTTGCTTCTTAATTTCACTATTGTGCCTGATCCCACAATTTTTTCAGATTTTTTATTTGAGCTTATATAAGAGAAATTCAATTTTTTATGGAGACCTGAAAATGAAAAAAAAAGAAGTTCTAAAAATCATAAACACATTTTTTTACAGCATAGCTAAAATTTCTTATGTTCAAAATGTACTTTCAAAAAATTGAAAAGATCAGATCGTTCAAAATGACGAGTTGATTTCAAAAATTCAGCAACTTGTCATTTTTAACAATCTAATCTTCTTCATTCTTTGGGAACTTTATTTTGAACCCTAAGAGTTTTTCTATACTGAAATAAAAGTATTTATAATTCATAGAGCTCCTAATTTTTTTTCATTTTCTATTATGCAAACTAAGAAACTCAAATAATATTCACGATTTTTCCAAAACTCTGCGATTAAAAAATCTTTTTATTCTATATTAACTCCGCCCAATTGCAAGATATTAATCGATTCATTTCACCCGGGAAATGGCCGTGAATCCAGACTCTTTCCCCTATTCCCATCTTTCCGACTTTATATAAAGAACTCATTCGTTTCCTTTTTTCAACAAACTTGAACTTTTTCTCGTTTTTTCGCTTAAATTCAAACTGAATTAATAGAATACAATAAGAAAATTCAAATATTTTTTGTGGAAATTTGATTCTTTTTTCTTAAAATTTCAACTATTTTCTTGAAAATTTAATTATTTGATTAAAAATTTAACTATTTTGTTGAAAGGTCATCCTTTTTGGTTGACAACTCAATTACTTTGGTAAAAAAATTCATCTGCTTGGGTAGAAAATTCTTTTTTCATGGAAAAAACTTATTTTTTTTGGTTGATAATAAACATATTTGTTAAAAGTTTAAGTTTCTTCTAGAAAATTAGTCTTTTAGACATAACAATTTAACTCTCGGGTTAAAAATGTTACTCTCTTGTTGCAAATTCGTGTCATTAGATTGAAAGTACAACTATTTTTGTATTTAAAATTCAAACATTGGGTTGAAAATTCATCTATATTGGTTGAAAAATATTTTTTTTGTTGAAAATTTATGTTTCTCGATTAAAAATTAATTATTTGTTGAAAATTCAACTGTTGTCTAAATAATTCGTCTTTTTTACTAAAAAATTCCATTATTTGGTTAAAAATTCAACTGTCTGTTTAAAAATTGAACTGTTTTGTTGAAAATTCCTCTCTTTTTATTGAATGTTCATCCATTTGATAATAGATTCATCATCATCCATTTGGTTTAAACCATTCAACTATTGAAATTAAAAACTCATCTCTATTTTTTTTTAATTCTTCACCCCATTCTCGCGATTTTGAGAGCATTTTGGGGATGTGAAGTCTGTAGTTACCAAAAACTATTTTTATTCGTATGACCGCAAGAAAAAAATTTTTTAAATCGGGAATTTTTTTGAACGGTAAAAGTGGGGACATTAATTTAGTATAATTAAAGTCTGTGTAATTGCTGCTTCATCATTTTGAATGTTTCATTATGAGATTACCTTTTTTTGAAGTCCTTAGAATGAAACCCTTGAAACTAGAATTTTTCCATTGTATAACTTATTCGTGATTAAACGATGGAGTAAAAGTTTTCGAATGAAATTTTTTTTGGCTTCAATTTCAAAAGTCAAAAATGTAGAAGAGTTCAGTTTTCGCAGCTTTAATTGGCAGTTTAGGTTTGTTTCCTTCAAATGACAAAATCCTCGGCTTTAACAGTTCGAAATTTTTTATTTCAATGACCGGGGAAATTTTCGCGAACTAGGAAAAACCGGGAATTTTTTCCGGCGATAAAAGTGGCCGTCCTGAAAAATAACAATATTTCCAATTCAGTTTGAAATGACATAATTGGAACACACTTTAAGTAAAAGCATAATTTAATTTGATATCCTTTTGAAACCAAATATTCACAATTCATCGTAAAATAACGCATTCCTTTTAATTCACGCTTTTTACGATTATATTATAATATCACATAATATAATATAAAATGGAATGGAATAAAATAAAGAGTAAAAACGTTTGGGATGAAAGGCGCTAATGGACAAATGCATATTAATGAGTGCGTGGTGACTATGAAAGCCGTTAATGATGAGCGTTACTTTATGAGGACGTTACGGGATGCATACGTGCTGGAGATCCACTTTCACAGTCACTTAGTTCGCAAGAGCATGGGAGAGCACTTAAGCTCTCTGACAGTTAAATTTAAACTGCCCGGTTCGAGCTGTGGTGGCTATCGTCCCCAAGTACCGATCTAGGGTTACCTTAGTTTCCTTCCCTCGTACCCAATTTGCATAGAATTGTGCTGTGTTCATTAACCCATACATATTTACACGCATCTCACTCTCGTTCCAACCGCTCAATGATCATTCAGAACATATCTACTGCTTAGACGTAGCTGCCGTAGTCGAGTAATTATCATCTTACCTAAGCGTTCTAACTCCAAGTTCCAGAAACGGCGACTCCTGCATAACAATCCCTTTGGGCATGCAGGGTACCGAGATTAATAACTCTGCCGCCTCTTTACGGTCATAATATCATTCCGCAGTAAATGGCCTGCACCTACTTTTATTCTTCCCACACTCACATATTTTATAGACGTTATGAGCCAAACAAGTGAGCCCTTTTTCAAAAGAAGTGTTATAAGCCTAAAAACTGAGACACTTTCGTAAAAAAGCGTTATGAGCCGGATTTCTCAGCCACTTTCCAAAAGAAGCGTTATAAGCCAAACGACCGAGCCACTTTCCAAAACAAACGTTATAAACCAAACGACTGAGCCGCTTTCCAAGAGAAACGTTATGAGCCAAATGAGCCACTTTCCAAAACAAGCGTTATAAGCCAAACGACTGTGCCACTTTCCAAAAGAAGTGTTA
>CAKNXH010002016.1:53311-123014 GCA_932178445.1 Andricus quercusramuli | reverse complement strand
GAAGGTTAATGGGCCAAGCGACTGCGCCACTTTCCAAAAGAAGCGTTCAAGTCAAACGACTGTGCCACTTTCCAAAAGTAGTGTTATAATTCAAACGACTGAGGCGCTTTCTAACAGAAACATTATGAGCCAAACGACTAAGCCACTTTCCAAAAGAAGCGTTGGGAGCCAAAGGACTGGGTCACGTTTCAAATGAAGGGCAATGGGCCAAGCGACTGCACCACTTTCCAAAAGAAGCGTTCAAGTCAAACGGCTGAGCCACTTTTCAAAAGAAACGTTGGAAGCCAAAGGACTGAGTCACGTTTCAAATGAAGGGTAATGGGCCAAGCGACTGTGCCACTTTCCAAAAGAAGCGTTCAAGTCAAACGACTAAGCCACTTTCCAAAAGAAACGTTATGAACCAAACGACTGAGCCGCTTTCCAAGAGAAACGTGATGAGCCAAATGACTGAGTCACTTTCCAAAAGAAGCGTTATAAGCCAAACAACTGTGCCACTTTCCAAAAGAAGCATTATGAGCTAAACGACTGTGCCACTTTCCAAAAGAAGTTTTATAATTCAAATGACTGAGGCGCTTTCTAAGAGAAACGTTATGAGCCAAACGACTAAGCCATTTTCCAAAAGAAGCGTTGAGAGCCGAAGGACTGAGTCCCGTTTCAAGTGAAGGGAAATGGGCCAAACGACTGCGCCACTTTCCAAAAGAAGCGTTTAAGTCAAACGACTGTGCCGCTTTCCAAAAGGAGCGTTGCGAGGCAAAGGACTGAGTCATATTTCAAGTGAAGGCTAATGGGCCAAACGACTGTGCCACTATCCCAAAAGAAGTGTTATGAGCCAAGCGAATGAGCGACTTTTCAAAAGAAGAATCATTCGTTCGGCTGAGATTGCATGATTGCACTGTGAAATTGAAATATGATTGCACTGTGAAATTGCAATGTGATTGCAGTAATTCCAAGGTGACAACGGGTTGATTGCAATGAACTTAGTACACCGATTGCAGGAGTTGTGTACCCCTCGCCTGAGCCACTTGCCAAAAGAACCGTTTAGGGCACCACGACTGAGTCACTTTTCCAAAGAAGCATTATCAGCCAGAAAACTCCCAAGGGATGTCTTAGTCATTTTTCATAAGATGTGGACTGAATCGTTAGACTCAGAAAGGCTCTTGTAAAATTGAATTCTAATTTTTGTTACCAGACGCAGTCGGGGTCTTGTAGAAAATGACGCTTCTTTTAAAGTGGTTCAGTCGTTTAACTTACAACCGTTTGCTTGAAGTCGTTAGGCCCAGAACGCTTCTTGTAAAAGTGGCTCAGTCATCTGGCTAATTTTTTTTACGAAAGTTAGCCCAACGTCTTGTAAAACAGGCTTAGTGGCCAAGCTTATTTTAAGTCTTGGAAAGTTTCTCCTTCTTCGTGTTTATCATAACAAATTATAAAGTGGAATTTAAAATTTGATTAGTATCGATCGAAGCTCTAGTTCAAAAAGTATTTCATGGTAGTAATTTTTCATATCAAAGAGCGAGGGCTTTCGAGAAAAAAGCTCTTCAAGTAAGCTTTGCAAAAGTTAGAATTAGCGAATAAGGGAAACTCTTTTTTTATCTTTGACTATATGCTAGAGAGTCGCATTTGTTTCAACGTTAGTTTTTAAGCCTCTTTTACATGCGATGCGAGACGCGCTGCGACGTGGACATAATCCTTTAAGTATATCTATAATTTTCCAAGCTCACGCATAACTTTTAAAGTTCTACGTGAAACTGCATTTTTCACCTGCGAGAAATTCCTGAACGTACGCTTGATGTTGAAAAATTCTCTTATTTGAAATATCTCACAGAAATAATATTTTATGTCTGAAATAAAACCAAAAATATAAAATTTTCATTGCTACGTGTAATTTCGTTCTTTTTCTTCCGTTTTTAGGGTTTCGTAGGCTACGCCAAAAACCCTTATAACAGCGGTCGCATGTCCGTCCGTCCGTCAGTCCGTCATGTACCACTCCTAGATCCTACGATATTTGTATCACCTTATTTATTACGGTTCTGTTTTTATGAGTGGTTAAAAACAAATAAAAATGAAGAAATTTGGTAATTTTTATTCTTACCATTAGAAGCCTATGCTGGAAGCTTTCTTTTTGTCTGCCTTCTTGGAGTTGGCTCAAACTGAAATTCTCTACATGTAGAATTGCGATAAAAAGTACAGTTTTCTATGTTATATTCTTCTCTTTTATATCAGTGGTTAAAGATAAGAAAAATGAGAAAGCTAGGTTTTGTCAGTGCGCCTGCCGACTTCTTTGCCTTGATTTTTTATTATGCCATTTTATTTATCCAATCGAAATTTTTCCTCAAAATCTGATGTTATAATTTGTAGAAGCAGAGCTCTTCAAGATCCTGGTGTTAAATAATATTTTTTGTTTCAGGTAAGCGAAAAAAACGTTTGATGGACGATTGAGGATAATATGTACACTTTCTGATTTTGCGTGAGTACATTCTTTGAAAAAGCTGATTTTATACGCTGCCTTCAATATTAATGGAAGGATGCAAAAGACTATTAGTTGATGTTATAGTATCCACTAGGGTTGGCCGAATTTTTTTTTTATTTTTTAAAGGCCTCAGGTCCAAAAAGTTTCTACTGGATCCCAGTAACTCACAGGCCAAATTACAGATTTAAAAAAAATATTTAACCGGAGCGCATCGACGATAAAGCCTAAAATGTGAAAAAGTGTTAATTTTCACTTTTTCTATTAAAATCTTTTTTATATTTGACAGGTCTAATCATTTAAATCAGTAAAATATTATCTACTAAAGTCACTTTTTACAAATACAGTACAGCATTAACAAGAGAAGGGCGATATTTATCCCGAAAATGAGAGCGGGAGATGGTGCAAAATGCATTTGCACTGCATTTTGTCACTTCAAGTTCATGTTTTTCTTGAAAAATCTTATTAATAGCTTTTTTCACATATTCCTAGATTAGAATATTATTTTCGTCCTATATAATCCTGTATCAAAGTCGTAACTTGTCTGATGATCGGATGCGTAACGAATTTCCTGAAGCTAAGCTCGGTTGAGGCCATTTTCAATAAGCGATAACAAAATAGATTGGAAAACTTTAAATTATGAATTCAGATATATTAACATAAAATTACCAACTACGAAGTCAAATATAGTGGTCACAAAATTAAAAATTCTCACCTATTCAAGCGGAAATAATTCTAGGCAAAAGGAATACATTTTTTTTAGGGAAAACATGAGCTTAAAGTGACAAAATGCACTTTGCACAATTTCCCGCTCTTATTTTCGGGATAAATATTGCACTTTTCTTGTTAATGCTGTATAGTATGTGTAAAAAATGACTTTAGTAGGAAGTATTTTACTAATTTGAATGATTAGAGCTGTCAAATATTAAAAATATTTTAATAGAAAAAGTGGAAATTAAAATTTTGTCACATTTTAGGCTTCATCGTCGATGCGCTCCCGTTAAATATTTTTTTTTAATCTGTAATTTGGCCTGTGAGTTACTGGGATCCAGTACAAACTTTTTGGACGTGAGGCCTTTAAAAAAAAAAAAAAAAAAAAATTCGGCCCACCCCAGTATCCACTATCTATTCATAAACAACATTCCAGAATATTTTTTTAAAGTTCTGTGTGTGTTTCGGTTTAAAAATGCAATGTTACTCCCTCAGCGGGGGGGGGGGGGCAGTACATTAAACTCAAATAGATCATATACAAGTAGATCTTTTCTCTTCCTATGACATGAAGACACAAAAGGATGGATAGAATGGTGCTCATACATTTTATGACCTTTATTCCGCCAGAAATGTATGCTGTGTTTATATATCCAGATTTTACGACGATATTACCTCGAATATGTATGAGGTAATTTCGAAAATATCTGCTCTTCTGAAAAGCTCGCTCTTGCACCGAACATTGCTATCAACTTCCAAATGCCCACATTGTTCACATTCAATCAAATCATTTTTTGAAGTAGATTTCAAAAATGGTGTTTTATTTTAATTTATGTGTATTTTCTTAAAGAAAATTAGCTTTTATACTGTACTCCCCTTTTTGTCGTGATATTTATTATTCATATTCAATTCCCGTGTTAATTTTCGTGTTCACAAGACAACCATAACCATTCTCACATTTGGATGTACCCCGTCGAGTGACAACAGGTTGCTATTAATTATCCATGTCCGTCAATTACGATTGTACACCCTACTATTCCATCCGTTCCATAGTCGTCTCGCGTACGGAAATATCTATACACAGTATACACATCCCTTCTGCTTTATTCGTCACACATTGTTATACCAATCTAGAAATGTCCTCCATAAATTTGTTCCCGATTTATCCATTTCGAACAAAATTACGATACTTTTTTTTAGATTTCTCTATTATTCAACTTAAAAATTTTAATTAATTTAATTTTAGAAACTGAATTAGGTGAAACAAAGTTATTACCACTTTCTTATCAAACGTAAGTAAAGTTTTTTGTTTTATTATCCTTTTTTAAAAAGTCATGAAGAGAAATAATTTAGGGTAAAACATTATTTTTTTAAATTGACATACTTTATGCATTTTTTGACGCTGAACACGAATCTCTGACTATTTTCGAGATATCGAGAATGGTTTCTCCCGAAAATGTCGATTATCTTTTTTTAACCTACTTATTGTGCGTATTTCTTTACTATGACGCGTGTTTTTTTAACGCATTTGGAAAAAGGTTTCGGCGTCAGTGGTGCAGGTTTGTGACCGCACCGTCAGCACCCGCTCACACTGAACCCCTTTTCCAGGAGCCACAAAAAAAACTACGCGTCTTAGTGTGAGTCATTTTTAATCGGGGACTTTGCAAGGGTAGCAGACTAATTTATACGTATTTGCCACTAGAACGCTTAATTTCTTTGCGTAATTTTTCTACGTTTGCAGTCAGTCTCCTGCATTTCCAAGGTCCCCAATTTAAAATACCCAACACTACTATCTGTTTCAAAAATCCTGACCCCTCTATAAATCATTGAATATCTCAATAAAAAAAAATCGCTTAAAAAAAGGAAAAACATCTGGTCAATCCTCGTTTCATTACGAATAAGTACAATATCATTTGACTGCGATGCATGCATAAGTTTCGATGCAAATTCGCAGTAAGGTGAAAAAACGTGGTTAAAAGCACCTTTTATACCTTGGTCAATTTTCGACCGTTCTGTTTCGTGGAAAAATGCATGAATTGTTTGGCAAAAAACGAGTAGTTAGCTTGTTGTTTTATTTGTTAGTACGTTTTCGAAAAATTCAAAAATATTTATAACTGTGGTGTCGGCAGTAAATAAAAGCGAAGGATGCTAATCTTCCAAATGTTTTCAAATTTCTTGAAATCTATTGAAATTGCTTGGATTCTTCTAAAATATCATAAAATCTTTCAAATTCTTTAAAATCTTTGAAAATGCCTTGCAATATTAAAAATTTCTTGAAATCTTTGAAATCCTTAGAAACCAGTCAATTTTTGTTATAAATTCTTTGAAACTTCATTGAAATATTATAAATTCCCTTGAAACCCCATACATTTACACAAAAAATCTGACGATGTTCCGTAAAATCCCTTAAAATATTTGAAATTCTATAAACTCATTTGAGATTCTGGATGATTCATTAAAATACCTTATTCAGGGCCTTGAAATCCCTTTAAAATTACTGAAATTCTTTGAAATCTTATAAAATCCCATGAAATCTGTTGAAATTCCTGAAGGTCTTGAAAATTCGCTGAAATCCCTTGGAACCTTTTGAAATATTTTAGCTTAAGCCGATAAATGTAAACAATTTTGATCGAATTTGCGAGTTTTTATTTTCAAAAATTGTGAGAAACTTCGTTTTTATGGGCACTATGGATACATTACAATTGAGAAAGTATTTAAGTCCTTATGCCGAAAATCAAGTTTTGGCGATGGCATCTGTCCGTCTGTCTGTCTGTCTGTCTGTTCGTCTGTCCATAAACGTGATAACTTTCGAGAAAATGAACGAATCAGATCAAGCTTTGGCACTCTTTTTTGGATCCTAAAAGAAAGAACGTGTTCGTTAACCAGCATTTCTTAAGCTGCTGTTATGGTTTTATCCATCGAAAATGCTATCCAAAAATTGAATATTTCATTTTTACGCTAAACGATGACAGATTCGTGAAAAAAGTTTAAACGAAGAATTGAAGATTTTCAAAGTATCCACAAATTTTCCGTGAACCGTTTTTTGATAGGACTCGTCTTTTTGATTTTATGCTGTGAACTTTTCTGCAGTTTTACCAAAATCAGTCGTAGGCGAGATTAAAATATTATAAAATATTTTCTTTTGTTTGTTACATATTTATTTTCCAACGTGAAAACTGTATAACCAAATCCAAATTTCGATTCGAGCGACTCCAAAATATAAGTGCAAGTGAAATTTTATCCCGCTACTAGCAAATCTGACGAGTAATAGCTTATTTACTTCCGAAAAGATTTTCATAGAAGGAAAAAATATTTTGATGCTTCACGAAACGAACGTATACGTAAATCGCCTTTATAGTAATTCACTACGACAGGACTGCACTCGTAAATTTGAAAAAACGATGATCTACTACCAGAATCCAGGCCATCCTCTTTCTGTACTTTCGCCCTCTCGCTTTCTCTTTTTCCCGGACCTTTTTCCATTTTCCTGGTCCTTTCTTTCTCCTCCCTCTGTATCTCCTAGTTTACTCTTTTCCTCGTTATTCGTCCCTCGCGACCAGGTTCTGGTTCTCTCTCTCTCTCTCTCTTTCTCTCTTGACTCTCTCGCAGGTGCAGATATGTGCATGTGTTCTTGAATGCACTTGTGTCTACAGGACCCCGGCGTTATATAGTATGCACCGACAAAACATTGATTCGCTAAACTCATGATGTAATACTACGTCCATTTGAAATGAGCTTGGCCAGTGGCCAAAATTCTCATCACAAAACACCGTGTAGGCAACTCGCAAACAGGCCTGACAGCGAAATAGGTCTGCCGCCGCGCCACGATTTCATTCGTCGATCGATATCACTCGCTTTTGGGAAGGTCTCTTGATTCTGCCTGTATCATCTCCTTCGTAATGCTCCCCATCAAATTTGGTTCTGATAATGTTCTCCTATCGTATATCGTAATTTTTTCAATTTTAAAAAGTCTAGTAAGGAGAAACAATTTCGGTGGCTCTAAAAAAAGAAAACAACGGAACGGCTAAATTGTAATCGAGGGGTTAATTACTCCTGAAATCTGGTGTACACTCTCTCTGCAATCTTATGTAATTTCATGCAATCCCATGTGAACTTTTACAATACCTTGTAATCCCCGCTTGCGAAAAAATGTCTCTGAAATCATCTAAACTCTCTCGAAATGTTTCGAAATTTCCTGAAATGTGTGGAAACATTTTTAATCTCTTGAAAACCGATAAAATCCTTTAAAATTAGTTTAAATATTTAGGAATCCCGTAACATCCTTTAAACGCCTTAATACTAATGGAAGTACCTCGAAATTGTTTGAAATCCTTTCGAATCCATGGAGATTCTCAGGAATTCCTTGAAATTCCTTGAAATTTTTCGAAATCCTATGTTAAATAAATTTATGAATCATTCCTTTGTACTTTCTCTATTTTTTTGTATGCCCATCTTCAACGTTTACACATTCTTTATTTCTATACTGACTTTTTTGTGATGATTTTCTATCATGATTTTTCTAGAATCGCGATAAATTATGGGAAATTCAATATAGATCTATAATGATTTTCCTAGAAAATCATTATGAGAAGGTCAGAATAGAAACAAAGAATGTGTAAACATTGAAAAAGGAGATACAAAAAATAGGGAAAGTACAAACGAATGATTCATTACTTTATTTAACATAGGATTTCAAAAAATTTCAAGGCATTTTTAAGTAATTGCTGAGAATTTCCTTGGGTTCCAAAGTATTTCAACAAATTTCGAATACTTCCATAAGTTTTAAGACTTCAAAGGATGTTATGGTATTTATAAATAATATATAAACATTTCGAGCGAGTTTAAAAGATTTTAATGGTTTCCAAACAATTCAGGGCATTTTGAGGTACTCTAAAGGATTTCAAGGGATTTAAACAATTTTAATAGATTTCAAAGAATGCTGTAGGATTTCCAAAGATTTAAAAATATTTCTAGTCAACTTCAGATCATAAATCAAATTAATTTGAATTCGAAAGGATTCCTAGCAATTTTAAATATGGGATTTTATGGGATTTTAAGGTATTCCATGGAATTTCACAAGATTAAAGGATTTCAAAGATCAAAGATTTAAACTTTTTTTTTTTAGAAAACGTCATTGAGTAAGTTTAATTTAATTTGAATTTCAGAAAATGTCCATGAATTGAAAGAGATTTCGTCAGATTTTTTAAACATTTCACGGAATTTAAAACATTTTCAAACATATCTGGAGATTTTAAAGGATTCAAAAGGATTTCAACAAATTTCGTGCGACTTGCAAGGTTTTTAAGTCTTTTAAAAGGATTCTATGGTAATTCTAAATGTTTAAACTATTTTTTAAAATCTTCATCAACTTTTAAAAGATTAAAAATAATTCCACGTATTTCAAGGAATTTTATAACATTTTGAGGGAGTTTAGAGGATTTTAAAGATTCCCAAACATTTCCGGACATTTTAAGAAATTTCAAAAAATGTCCAGAATACATCAAATTAAATTAAATTTCTATGAAAATATAAAATATTTTATAACATTTCAAAATATTTTATGGGATTTCTAGTATTTCACAGAATTTAAAAAACTTGAAATGGTTTTAACGGGTTTCTAGAAATTTGAATGGATTTCATAAGATTTCAAAAGCTTTCACGGTGTCTCATAGATTTCACAGAGTTACCCTAGAAGGGAAATACTTCAAAGGGAACACATTTCGATGGATTTCATGGAATCACAAAAGATTGTAGTGGATTTTAAACAATTGTGAGGAGTTGCAAAAGATTTGACAGTATTTAAATAAATTTGATCGGATTTAAAAAGATTTTTAATGATTTTTACGGATTTCATAATCATTTTCATTAAATTTTAACGGGTTTGAGACTAATCGAAAATATTTCAAGTAATTAAAAACAATTTCAGAGATATTTAAAGAATTTCCAGAAATTTAAGAGAATCTCTAAGAATTTCAAAAAATTTCTAGAATTTTTGAAAGATTGGAAGGGTTTCAAACAATTTTACGGGAGTTCTAACATTTCACGCAATTTTAAAAAAGCCATGAGATTGAAATACTTTAAAGGGGATCTTAACAGATTTTGCTCAAATGCTTTAAAAAATTTGATTCTGTTATCAGAAGTTGATGTTCATTCACATTATATTTAACCTTTTATCTATTCTAAATTGTAGGCGCCCTTTATACAGTATTAAGGGCATTAGATGAAAGTTAAGATCTAACTCAGCTTCAAAGGAAAATCAACATAAGCTTTCAAAATTCCTCTAGCCTGAAGCTCTTCACTTTCGCTGGTCTAGACGTTTTAAATGGGAGTCTACATAATGAGTAAAAATGAAGGATAATCTAGAAATAACTGTCCTAATGAATCAGGCAATAAATTTTCGAATAGATACTCCATTCAAAATTAACACTTATTCCCCTATACATTTATTTATCGGTATTTCAACGCCGGGAAGAGAAAAACCAAATTTCATTTTATTTTACATACGTTTAGTGTATTAAAGTATAAAACCTTCAAGAATTTTCATGTATAATTCCTATATCAAACGAATTTAAATAGTAATCCTTCAATTAATGACACTCCATAGTATCATTATAACTTTGCATTTTCCCTCTTGATGGGTTACTTGAAGATGCTACCATTCTAGATGCAACTCTGCCCTAATTGAAATTATAATTTCAACACCTTTTCGAGAGGCTCCGCTAAATTTGTAAGACAAATTTTTCTCATAGAGAGTTCAAGTTCTAAATGAACACTGAGCAGATTTAAATCTCTTGATAAAAAACACTTTTTTTAATTTAGGATGAATACCTTAAAAAAAAGTCATCTCGAGAGCTGCTCTTTATCATGTCTCAGACGTGCTTTCCGAACCTTCCCTTTTATGGGAACTTTTACTCTAAAATCATGTTTTTCCCCACGTTCCTTCACCCCATCAATTTTTTATAAACTCACATACGTGAACTGAATTCTAATATTTACCCAGGCTTAAAGCGAAAGAATCTTAATATAAATTTAATGTAATTTGCTCTTACAGCCCTTCACTAACCAAGCTTTTGTTTCTACCCTTTTAGAGGAAAAGCTCTTGAACCGGAGTCGCGCAGCTTCCTTCCTAAAACCCTCTTCAACTCTCCTTGTATAAACTTTCCTGTATCTGAAAGAGCGCTGATGCCTTAATCCTGGACTAACCTAATTTCCACTATGTAAAGGATGCTATTGCCTAGGACCCTTATTTTGTAGAACTAGGAAATCTCAAGGGGACTGTGACTCCTAAATCATGATAAATTTATAATCTTGTTTGAACTCGACCACAATCAACACTAAGTATTTATCAAATTCCAGGCCTCGGATTCACCACATTATTGACACTATTTAGCACTTTTTTTGAGCGATGGCACTATTTGGATACTATTTCGAAAATAATGATACTAAAAAAAACTGTTTTCTCACAATCGTCCGCTAATGTCACTATTCGATTGGCTAAAATAATATGTGCGCTATATCTCAACGAATCACTGCGTATTTAGAATTTTTTGTAGGAATTTTCAGAGACGCGTCACTAAAGCTTTATGTAGAAACCGTTTCTAAATTTTGCTAAACCGAAACAGAAATTGCAGCAATGGTAGGTGCATAAAGCTTCAGTCACATATTATATAACCTGGTTACATAAGTAGTCATTTACTTATAAACTTCGCTATAATTACATTGTTAAGACAAATACTGCAAATTTATATTAAAATTAATGAACTAACGGAACGACTAAAAATTACAGATAATCTAGCCAATAGAGCGTAAATTGAAGTAAAAAGCGGACTCGCAATTAAGTTGAATCCTGCATTAATTAATAATTTACGTAGCTGCTGATAGTCATTTGCGTTCCTCATGTACCTTCTTAGAAGTTCATTTACGAGGCCGGTGATCGCAGTATCTTGCAACTGTCTTATTTCAAAGCTGTCTGCTCGTCAACCGATAAGTGCATGTAGGGGGGGGGGGGGGGTTCCAATAGGTGGAATTTCAAATAATGGAAATTTTAGTGCTAGTCCAGATTTTATTTGATTAATCTTTAACTTATATTTTTTCGCTTCTGAAAATTTGTAACTAAATAGTTGCATTTTTACACTAAAAAAATCATTTTTTAACCAAAAGTGAAGTCGTTATATTTTCATTCGAGAGAACTAATTTTTAATACAACAAAAATAATTTTCTACATAACAGTTTAATTTTGTACAAAATAGTTGATTCTCTATGAAACAGTTAAATTTCAACCCTAGAATATGAATTTTCAACAAATAATTCAAATTATCAATTTAAAAAATCAATTTTTAACAAAAAAAGCTAATTTTGTTCATCAAATTATGAATCTTCAAACAAAAAAATTAACAGTAGATCAACTTTAACCAAGGAGTTGAATTTTCAACCTAAAAAGATTAATATTTTTCACGAAAAATGTTTTAGTACATATTTCAAGAAAAAAATGATCCTAATTTAAAATGAATATTAAAAAAACAATTGGATTTAAGCAATAAAAAATTAATTTTCAAGCCAAAAAGGCGAATTTTCCAGAAAAAGCTTGAATACTCAAACCTAGAATATGAATTTCCAACAAAATAGTTAAAATTTCAGTTAAAAAAAAGTAATTTTCAACAAAAAAAGTGAATTTTGAACCTCAAGTTTTGAATCTTCCACCAAAAAAAGATCCTTCAAGAAAGTAGTTCAACTTTAAACAAGGAGTTGATTCTTTAACCTAAAAAGATGAATATTCAAAGAAAAATATAATAGTTGATATTTCAACAACAAAATATCTTAATTTAAAATAAGGAACAGTTGAACTTAACCAACCAAAAATGAATTTTCAACTAAATACTTGAATCCGCAACTAAAACAGATTAATTTTCAACCAAGCAGTTATGACCTTTTAACAAAATTGTTAAATTTTCAACAAAATAATTTTATTTTGAAACAAATAAAAAAAGAGTATAAACTATGAATGAAAAATAGTCAAATTTTCTCATTGGATTCTATTAATTCAGTCATTTCGCATTTAAGTGGAAAAACGAGAAAAGGAGGGGTATAGGGAAAAGACTGTGAAGCCTGCTATACATTTTTTAATTTTTCAATTTAATACTTGAAAAATGTTCTGACACTATTTTGACACAATTTTTTCAAATTTTTGACACCATGTACATTATTTTTGATCACTGAAATGAGTCCGAGGCCTGTAAATTCGAAATACGGTGCCAATACGATTTTTATGAATGTTATAGACTGAATTTTTTTGCATGGATCAAAGGAAGAAGAAATATTTTTTAGATCCATTCTTTTTTCTCAAGTGTTCTTTATCACTCTAATAAAGTACTTTCTTTTGTTGGAACCTCCCCTCAGTTATTTTTCTCTCCCCTTCGTCTGAGTGAATGAGGAATTAGTCAACTATTTTGTAGGATTAATTAATCAGTTATAATACTTTTCTCCACATTTACCCATCTTTTTAATTTTTAATTGTTGTAACATTACACCATGTGTGCGCGCGCGGAATTATGGCATATTATATTGATTTCGAGCTAGCGATGGTGGCTCCGCGTAGTCAAAAGCGTACTATGTTGATGGGAAGTCGCAACCAATAAGCCGGTTAAACAATCCTGTGGGATGCTGCAAACGTTACTAATTGTTACGAAGGAAACAATCGCAGTTCGATCAAGATCAGGATTAGCCAACAATCTGACCAGATATTCGTCAAAAATAATCATTAAATAAAATCTTAGTCATTCTTTAAAAATATTATTTGAAAAGTATCACAACAAAAAGTTATCGTCAAGACATTCTAAGCTGATGCCGTATAAAAATGAACCTATTTGTTGCAAAATAACTAAACTCCAAATTTGTTCACGAAAATTGTTTAAATAATTAATAATTCTGGCCAATTTGTAAATATTCGTGGCGAAGAGTTATCGAAAAGATTTTTTCAGCTGATTTCATAAAAAATTGAGCCTATTTGTTTTAATTAAACTAAACTCTAAATTTGTTCATGAAAATTATATAAATCATTAATAATTTTTCTAAATTTTCAAAGTATCATAGCAAGGAGTTATCTGGAACATATAAATAAAAGCTTGTTTGACAACTTTTAAAATCTGAAAAAATGGTAATACTGTAAAGTTAAAAAAATGGTCAATGGTGTTGCTAAATCTAAAATTATCAAAATTTCTTATTAAAAATCCAAACACAAAAATCTTTTTATAATTTGAAAGGTTTTCATTGCACAAAAACGTCCATATCGAATGAAAAGTATAGGGTAAATTTTATTTGGCCACATAAACTTGTTTTGCTCCACTGTGAATAAGTGTGGAAATTGTCTACGCTGGAGTTTTCCAACATGAAGAGTATCTTCATCTTTTTCTCTTATTGAAAAAGCTTACTTATAACTTTATTTCTGAAAGTCATTTTCAGACTTTTCGCTTACTATTTCTTCGTTTTCTAATATCCGCACGTCCTGAAAGTAGTACATTTCTTCTCACTACATGGCAGACTATAAGAACTAAGAAGTCTATCCGCGAGCAGCATCTGAAGTATGAAGTCGACGTGGAAAAGAAAGAGAGAAATGAAACGAAGATGTGGAAGGTTGAAGGAAAGGGTTGCTTTGAAAAGAATGAAAAGAGGTAGATATAAAACTCGTCTAGTCCATGGTTGTATAGAGTCCATGTGCTCGTAAAAGTTTCGGACGAGCACCATGTCAATATATGATAACGGGACAGAATAACATATGTTTCAGTAGAAGAGGTACGTTTAAGTCATACAGAGCGCACTCAGTCGGCTTAGGAAGAAATTAAGGAAATTTTTGGATTTCTGAACAAAATTCGTTTATTAAATGGTATTGCAATTTCATAAATCTATTATTTTTTATTATATAAATGTGAAACATGCAAAATATAATTAACAATATGATATATATACACAAAAACGTTGAATACGGTAAGCATCAAAAAGTCAATAATGTAGAAAACAAGGCTTTTGTGCATTATTATTATATTACATTCCACATTGTATAATATATAAATTATTAGTATAGTAGTGAAATTTAATAACCAAAATTATGATTCTTTAAATTTCAGAATAAAATTTTGCAATTGAAATTATTCAATTAAAATAAAATCAATCATCAAATCTTTGCAGATATGATTTTTAGAGAATACGCTGATTGATTCTTTTTCATTTTTATTAAATATTTTATATGCTAATAATGTACACACATTTTTTTCTACATTATAGTGACTTTTTGATGCCTAGTGTATTCGGCATTTTTTTAAAGAATTTTTTTATTTCATACCTGTCAGTGCATAGTTACTTCCATGCCTTCGATATATAATAATTCGTATGTATTTTTTGTATGCATTTGATTTTTTATTTGTTAGTATTTTGTTTTTCTTATAATTTATTGTTATGTGTAAAAATTAAAAAATTCCATAATCAATTTGAAGATTTCACTAATCTTCTTGTTTTCCCTTTTGAATTTCTTATTCAAGTTTCTTTTGTCACTATGTGCAATCCACATCATTTTTGAAACTCACTTATATTTTATTTTTTAACATATTTTTTTCTTACCCTGCTGCTATGCCTCCACGGGAATTTTGATTAATTGTTCGCCAAAACTTCCTTCATCCCAAAATGCAAACATAAAATTTATATTATTATATTTTTCAAATATCTTTCATCATTTTGTATCGCTTTTTAATAATGCTAAACCTTTATTTAATATGGCCTTGTCTAATCATCCTGAAAAATTGGGGAAGCTGAAAAAGGGGATGGTCTAGTCGTCTCGAAAATTCGGAAACAGGAGACACTCCGATTTAATATATCCTTTTACAAATTCTTCATAATTTGTCTCCATTTCAATTGAAGTCGAATCAAAATTTCGAAATATTTCCCTTTTCCATCCAATTGAACTAATTACCATCTCATAATTTAAAAATAATTTTAAAATTAAAATAAAAAACTTTCAAATTCAATATATATATATATATATATATATATATATTAATTTTCCCAAAAAGATTAATTTTTTACAAAAAAAAAGAATTTTCAACAAAACATTGAATTTCCAGCAAAGTAGTTCCACTTTCAACCAAAAATATTAATTTTCTATGAAAAATGAATTTTTAACAAAATACAAGAATTTTCAAACAAAAGGTTGAATTTTCATCTAAAAAATATAAATTTTCAACAAAATACAGGAGTTTTCAACCAAATGGTTTAATATTCAACTGAAGGTAAATTTTCAACAAAATAGTTGAAAATGTTGAACAAAAAAAAAGGTTTTTCAGCTAAAATGATAAATCGTCAACCAACAAAAAAAAAATTTTTAACAAAGTAGTTCTACTTTGAATTCAGTAGTTGCATTTTCAACCAAAACCAATTCTAATTTTAAACTAATTTCCACCATACAGCTTATTTTTTTCTGACTTTTTAATTGATTCTGAAATGTCACTCTGACAATACCTGCATTTAAAAAAATATTCATGCCATGATATTATTTCTATCAAAAGTTACAGTGGAACATGGAGGACAACAAAAAATACAAACATATGAGTCTTCTTCTTGCTGCGCATCTTTAACTTCATACTTGTACCTATCGAATTTCTTCTATGACTATTATTCATAAAAATATTGTTAAGAATTTCTCGAACAGATTGCAGTATTTTGGAAAATAACATGAATTAAATACAGAGCTGTTGTTCAGAGTTTTGTGGAGGAATTGAAAGGGTATCTGTCAAGGAAGGTGGTTCGAAATTTATACGAAATTACAAGCCCACGTTCACATGCACATGAAAAAGTGCAGCTAGGACGGTATCCGCGTACGGTCCGCGGAATTAAATTATACATTCGCCGTCAGAATCGAGTTCGCGTTCGCGGTTGTACGCGCGATGCGCGTCGAGCGTCGAGCGTCGACGTTCCGTTTGTTTCGTTGATTTATGATGCATGGCGGGGACACAAAACACAACGACCCCCTCAACCACCCCGTAAGCACCCGGCTGCTCGGCTGCCCACTCGGTCGACAAATAGAACAACGGACCTTGACGTCACGTGTAACCACGCCTCTTCGGCTACCCTCACTTTATCTCTCTCTCTCACTCTCACTCCTGTCTGTTTCCTCTCATCCTCTTTTTCTATCTCTCTCTGACTCGCCCGACCAGCTCTCACCAACACACCAATTCACTTTGTGAACTTTTATGCATATTCATTCACCGTCGCTGGCAAGTAATAGCCCTAGGTATCGTTAATTCGAACGTACCGATGCACCATGTATAAAATTCGACGAGAACACCCGTGGCTCAAAATCGCTCTAACTGATACGATCGTGTAGTACAAGTACCATCGAATGGTAACGTGCGGATAACGCTCGAAACGTGGAGGGCCTTCTTCAATTGGCATGAATCGATCTATCTTGATAGTTAGGTCCGACAGGCAATACCGAACGGGATTGTGGAAGCATAAATCGACCGGCTAAAGCTCTTGTCGATGAAGCACTCGGGTTCATCCAGTATTGCCTTTTTTTACGCATTTGGCTTTATATAGGATGTACGGGATAGGCATATCTTTTGCACTATTTTCCACTCTCGCTCTATGCTGGACACTGTGTTTTTACAATAGACGCAGAGGAGTGTATTGTACTGGGCATCATCAGAGAATAATCCTTGGATTAAGGTAGTTCTCATCGCAATCATGAGAAAGAAACCCCACTGGAATAAAAGGAAACTAAAAATAAATATGTTTAAGAACAATGAGAACTGAGGGAAATGTAGTTTATATGGTCTGTAACAATCTCTAGCAACGGAAAGAAATAACTTCTATTAACGGAAAACATCAATCTCTAGAAACTGTATCTATAGCAACAACTCTTAGCAGTAGTCCGTAACAATCCGTATCCGCGAAGAATTGCAAAAACCTCTGAGAGCTGACAAAAATAATAAATCCTTAACTACGGACAATAGTAACCTTGTCCAGTGATAATAGTCTAGCAACGGAAAATAGCAAACTTTGAGATGTGCAGCAATATAGCAACGAACAATAGAATCTTATAAAGGGTCAAGCACAATCACTATCAACGAAAAACAATAGCAACCCATAGGAACGGATAATAAAAACAATCTCTAACAGCAGTCCGTATGCCGCAATAACCTTTACAGGGTGGCCGCAGGCCAATAAAAACCTGGAAATTAGGGAAAAATCAGGGATTTTGAACAAAAATTGCAAAAGCCAGGGAATTCTTGTATGATGTATTTTAAGTAACTGTCAAGAATAAGCATGGCTGCCACACAATCACTTCAATCACTCTTTTTTCTCAAATCACTTTTCAATCACTTTTTACGATAAAGCCCCTATAGTCACTTTTATAAATTAAAAGATCAAAGGTCGAGACTTATACATATTGAACAATCATTTTAGTCAGTTTTCTTTCAATAAATTAACCCATGGGTTAACCACTATTGAATTCATGTGTATACCTGTTTCTGAATTTTCTTGAATTCTTCCGAAATATTTTAAGGTACTTCAAAAAATGCCAAGGAATTTTTATGAGCTTTCAAAAGTTTCGAGGGATTTCAACAGATTTTAAAAATATTCCAAATAATTGATTGATTTCAACAACTTTAAGGCATTCCAAAGGATTTTAAAAATTTTAGAATATTTTACAAAGTTCCAAGAAATTTTCAAGAGCTTTTAAAAATTTTCAAGGATTTCGAAAGATTTCAAAGGATTTCAAATATTTTGGGGTATTTTAAAAGATTTAAGGAAACTTTAATAGATTTGAACAATTTGAAGGTATTTCAAAGATTTTAAAGATTTCAGGGTACCTATTTTGAAAACTTCTGAGGAATTTCAAAGAGGTTTATAAAGTTTCAAGGGATTTCAAAACATTTCAAAGAACTTCAAATATTTTAGGGTATTTCAAAAGCTTCCAAGGAATTTTGAAAAGTTTTCAATAGTTGAAAGCATTTCTAAAGTATTTTAAAGATTTTAGGGTATCTGCAAAAATTTGAGTGATTCCAAGAAGTTTTTGATTGAATTCAATAATTTGAAGAGATTCTAAAGGATTTTAGCAACTTTAGGATATTTTTAAACATTCCAAGGTATTTTGAAGAGATTGAAAAAATTTCAAGGGATTTCCAAGGATTTTAATGAATTTGAGGAATTTGAAAAAAATTGCATGCGGTTGTCAAGAATTTGCTAGAACTACGGAAGATTTGGAAAGATTTAACATGATTTTAAGGGATTTCAAAGACTTTATTCACTAGAAGTGAGGGACATTGTAGGATTACAAAGATTTAAAGATATTTTGAAATCAATTTTATTTCAATTGGAATTCACTCTAAGTTGTTAGTAATTTATCCCGAATTACATTTTTTTTTATTTCCTTGTATTTTTCTAAACTCATTTCAAACTTAATGAATTCAGTGATTTTTTTCATATTTTCGAATTGTTTTCAATTCACTTTTTTTTTTAAACTAACCTGGAATTTTTATGCATTTTCTGGCCTTTTTAGTTTATTCCAGTTTATTTGAATTCTCTTGAATTCAACTTGAATTGTTCTGAAGTCCTATGAATTGAAGTTTTTTGAGTTCTTTCAAATTTAAAAGAACATTAGTCGCATTATTAATGCACATGAGTGCTTTTAGTCACTTTTTGGGTTAGAAATTGGTTACTTTTTATCATTTTTTCAGTTTAAATATGTTACTTTTTTGAGTAAATTAGGCTGCGGCAGCCCTGAGAATAATACATTTAAACAAAAAATCGTATCATTTCCTTTTAAATAAAATATTCTATATTGAAAATCTTACGAGATTAGAATTTTATTCTTTAAATATCATCAAATAAACATCAAAATGAAGTTTTGTCGCCTCCTTGATTGTCAACAGACAACAATTTAGCACCGGACGATATCATCTTTACAACAGTAAATAACAAACCCATTTAAATGAACAATAGCGACAATAACTTTTTACAACCCAACGGACAGAATTAAAGCAAACACCTTGTGGAAATTACCAAGCACGACCTTCCATCATCTATATTTCCTATAGAACAATTAAACATCAATTAAATCAGCCATCTTTATTTCGATCCATCCCCTTTGATTCCACATCGACAATCCTCTGGACCTGGAATTTTATTCAGAATGTAATACCCAAGAACGCAAGTAATTTCTATGATCTGAATGTACCGTGTATATTTGAATCGAATTTGAAATGTTCGTCAACGACAGCTATTACGAGGGGCAGCGATGTTCAAGAAGATAAGGAAGGACCAGAAACAACTGAAGATGAAGCGAGTAGAGTAGACTGTCCCCTGCTTCTAGAATAAGAGATGCCATCACGTCCTTTGGGGTGTACGGGTGTGGCTCGGTGCAATGGTAGTTGGTAGGTACAATGTAAGTAAGGGAAGGTGGAGTGGAGAGGCCAGAAGGGAATGGCAGTAAGAGCAAAAGGGAGATGGAGAATGGGTTGGTTTAACTCGCGCTATTTGAGATAATTGATAGCCAGAATGGGCTTGCATCCCCCTCTTGTTACAGCTATACACGTAGAGTGGAGACGCCGGGACCCAATGTAATTTCCTTCCAACTGGACGGAGGACCGCATTAGCGATACTCGCCGAGGAACTATTGGCACGAGCCTAGCTTCTGCAACGTAACCCTCTCATTCCAACGATTCATCGACCTCGATCCTCTTGGCGCGAACTTCTTTCCTGTATCGACCTTCTCATTTGAACCATTTGAGCATTTGAACCCTCCCATCTTCTTCGTATCCATCCTCAACTTCCGAATTCCAATGCTATAATAATAACACCATGAAGCATGAGAATTTAATTAAGAACCGAGTGGTAGGGGAGCGGTGCCTATGCGGTGCACCAAAATCTATCGCTCAATTTAAAGAAAAATATAAGCGATTTTGTTGTAGAAAAATATCAAGCATGTAGTTTGATCTCTCAGGTTTACTCTACATACACAGAAAAACCGGGGAGTACGAAACGCTGCAGGTAATCGTTCAAGCAGGATAATAGTCAGCTGATTACACCAAACTGAGGTAAACTTACCATTGTGGCAGGCCTTAATGTACTGCCTCTAGCGGATTCTGCCGGAGATATCTGCGATTCACCACAGAAAGTTTATTTCAGTTTGGAGTACCCACCTCGCGTTTATCTTTCTTGACCTAATATCTGCAACATTTCGTACCCTAAGTTTTTTCTGTTTATGGATGTTTACCGAATGCAAGTGAATTGAAGTTCTAAATAATGTAATAATTGTTATCAGCTTTCATAGATATGAGTACAAGAATGAACTTTATAACTTGGGAAAGCTGATTCAACTAGATTATTAATTGTTTACACTAATTGTTCTCTAAGTTATTCTCTTGCTCCAAGTACATTATTTTAAAAAATCGAAAAATTGTCGGTGAGCATAGGAGAACCGAAAGCGCAGTCGTGCAAAAGCCAAAGGCGTAATTGCAGTCTAGTGGAAAGCGAGCTGTAGACGGAGCTGAAGGTAAGTTGAAGACGTAGCTGAAGGTGAGCTGCAGGCAAGCCAACTGCTCCTTCTGCAAACATTACTCGAGCCAAAAAAAGTTTACGCGCGCTCTGCATACAATATTTTTTCCGGCATTGATATGAAGAAAAATAAAATTAATCGTAATTTATGTTAATTTATCGGTGATTTATAAAACTCTGTGACTAATTTACTATAGTATCTTGACACTTCGTCTTGGTCCAATCACTACTCTCAATCACTCTTTTATATTAAAAGTCAACGCGATAGTGAATTTGCGACTCATGAAAACTGGCTTAAAAAAGACTTCATACGGTAGTTTTGATGCGCACTAAAACTGCGGTATAAAGTCTTTTTAGGGCAGTTGTGAAGATTATCTATATAAAGTGCCACTTTGCGGAACGAAGAGGGGTCTCAAAAGCCGACTTTTTCATGCCTATGCCAGAAAAATCTGATTTTTACTATTTAAACCTATATCCTTTTGAATTTGTATAAAAAGAGTTCCAGAACATTCTTTGTAAACAACATATATATCTACGGGAAATACTTTCTAAAGAAGTTTGAAAAGACTTTTCTGAAGTAAAAGTAGCAGTTTTTAGACTAACGTGATGGCAGAGGTCAATAATGGGCAATTTTTCTCCCTAGGGAGAAGAAGTGCCCTTTATTGACATCTAACGCCATCTATGTAACATATAATGAAATATTGTTATGCAGCTCAAAGGTTCGCTGTCTCTACTTCCGAATCGTCGTACTTTTGAGGACCGGCGTTTTTCTGTGCTTCAGTGTTGTTAGGCTTCGGAGTTTTTATTCTTCATCTTTCAAGTGATATAATTCATAATTTTTTTTAATGATTCCAACTTTGAGAAAGGGTGGGAATGTTGTGGTATTGTATCAGCATAACCCATGATTAAAAAAATATATATTCAAAAAAAGGGTTAAACAACCACCGCAGGGTCCCACTAGGAGCAACTGCCATCCAAAAATGACGCCGGCTCCCAGTAGAACCCCGGTAAATCACACTTATGGCCACGTCTCACGACCGTGAGATGGGTGGCGCGATGAAATGATGAGGACAGGCTGGCGAAACCCTCGTGTGTCTTGAGGACACGAAGCGACCCAAGGATGGCAGCTTTCTGCATCCATCTCGCAAGTGCCTTGACATATTTTTGGCACGCGGGTATGGCTCTAAGGTTACGAACCAGTGATAGTTTCGCACTTCCGAGAGCACCTATCACAAGGACAATTACTTGTACCGAATATTTTGGGTACAGTCGTTGGAGCGCGTCAGGCTTCTATGCAGGAGGTCTGGGGTTCGATACCTGAGCCGGGTACCAATGGAAATTTTTCTATGTACTTCTACCGGTGGTTTAAGCAATTTGGGCCTCAAATCATATAATGCTGACTTGCGTGGTTTTCTATTGAAGTAATAAAAATGTACAAGTTAAAAATTTAAAATTATATGAAAATAAACCATCTTGAACGTCGGATCGCCTTGTTAATTTCTTCTATAGGGAAGAACACAAGAATAAATTAATAATAGTGAAACAGGCATGAAAGATGTATGGCATATTTAAGTAGCTCATAAAATAAATGAAAGTAATTTAGGTATGTAGGTTCCTGGAAGAGTGAACACAAATGAAAATAAAGGAGCGCTATCGTTCACTTAACTCTTACAGTGGGTACCCTCCAAGGATGGAAATTCCGACCTAAACGATCCTCACTTTTTTTCGCATTTGATCAATACTTGTCCCACACCCGGGATTTTAGAACACTGACTCTTTGATATACGTGAAAACTTTTTGACTGCAATTTTTTTCTTCTGGTGGATAATCACCAGCATGAATTGTTTCTCTGCACGTAAGCTGTAACAAAATGCTCGGAAAGTAAAAACACTCACTTAAAACTGATTTAATGCTCTCTGACATTAGAGGGTTGCTACAAAATCCCAATGTCTAAATTCGCTAACTTTTTCCTGATCAATTTTTCATTTTCCCTGATCCTTATACATTTTTCTTTCAGGTATAAAAAATAACCTGACGCCTAGGAGATTAATAGTGTTCATGCAAAAAAATGTTTTTTTCTACATTTATCTTAAAGGCTTTCAATGAAAATAGCCATACAGAATTTGATGAGGGGTGATCCTCAAATTACGTAAGACAAATAATTTTCAAATAAAAAAATAAATTGTTGATATTTCAAACAGTCGAAAATTTCCAGTCAATAGAGGAAAAAATTCATCTAAAATTTAAAATTTTCAAGCCAAATAGACAAATTTTCTACAAAACAGTTGAATTTCCAAAGTGTAAATATGATTTTCTAACCAAAAAAAAGTTAATTTTTAACTAAATCGTTGAATTCTCCACGCAAAAGATGAATTCTTAACAAAACAGTTGAACTCAACCAAAAAATATGAATTTTAACAAACTAGCTCAATCCGTGACCAAAACAGATGAATATTTAAAGTAAAAAGAGGAATTTTCAACAAAAAACTCAAATTTTCAACCAAAAAATCGAACTCTCAGCAAATTGTATAACAGTTGATATTCTAACCAAAAAAATTCCAATCAATAGAGAAAAAAAATTAATCAAAAAATTTTGAATTCTCAAGTCAAAAAGATTACCTTTCTAGAAAACAGTTGATATTTAAACCCAAAAATATTAATTTTTTACGACCAAATTAATTTTCAACAAAACCTTTATATATTAAAGCGAAGCACAACGAATTTCCTACAAAAAATAATTGAATTTTTAACCCAAAAATTTGAATTTTCTACCAAAAAAAGCAAATTTGCAACAATGAATATGAATTTTCAACTAGAAAAGATAAATTTTCAGCCAGACATGAAATTATTATATTTTCAGTTAAAAAAAGTTAATTCCAAACAAAAAACACTAATATTCATCTAAAGAAATACATTTTTAACCAAAGAAATGAACTTTCAACCAAAAAGATGAATTTTTTACCATGAAGATTAATATTCTGCCACAGAAAAGAAATTTTCAAGAAAACGATTAAATTTTCAACCAAAAAATGTTTTTCAGGCAATAGAAAAAAAACTTCATCTAAAAGTTTGATTCTTCGAGCATGAATTTTCAACAAAATAGTTATTTTTTAAACAATAAGTCGAATTCTTAACAAATCAGTTAAATTTTTTACCAAAAAGAATCTTTTTTTTACATAATTTTCGAATTTTCGACAAAATAATAAAAACTTCAACCACAATGTGAATTCTCAATAAAAAATTATAAAATAATAACTTGTTAGATTATACGTATTGTACATACCATATGTATGTTCATTCGCTAAGTTTATAAAATCTTAAAAGGATATTGTGGGAGGGGAAGGGGGCTCACAGCAAATCTTACAAAAGCTTTCATTTGAGTCAAGTGCAAATTTTAGGAAAATGCGTCACGTTATTTGTGGATTACAACTAAACTGTAATTTCAGATTATCGAAAGTTCCCTGACTCTTTCAGATTTTCTCTGACATTCCCTGACTCTCTCCGATCAGTTTTAAATTCCCTGACTTTCCTTGACTTCAAAGAATTATCAGATTTCAATCAAAGAATTCCCTGACCTGTAGCAACCCTTCAATATTGTACGTAACAAAAAATAGTGTTATTAAGAATTTTTTTATTCTGCTTTTCTTCATTCAATTTAATACGGTTTTTTATATCCATTTCATATTTTGCAATCCTTACTGTAAAAACTAGACATATCTTTCTTTACGGTATAATTTTTTTCGCGTCCTGTTTTTGAGTACGATAACTTCATGCTATTATTTTCAATGTTAAAAAATTAATCTAGGTTCGCACCAGTGATTTCATTTTAATACCACTCTAAACTGTTTTTTCTGAGTCTTCTTGTAATACCTGATACTAGCCCTGAAATATTACTTTGTTTTTACAGTGCTTGTTTGAATATATTCTCTACACTGCGGTCGGATTAGTGTATTATTTCGTAAATTTCTCTCCTTTTGGAGAATATGTTTAGTGACTCATTAAAGTGAAAGAACTCATTGGAACTTTTGTCGATATTACTATAAATGAAGTACTTGTTTGCCCATGTTGCTATCTATAAGTCTATTGTGTACGCAAAGCCGTTTAGGAGATACTTCAGTACAATAGCGTTCTGCTATGCAAAATGCATATGGGACAGGTAATTATGTTCATTTCGAGAGTGAAAAAAGTGGAATGTAGCCATTGGCAGTTAGCTACAGTAGCTACAGTCATACTCATTATGAACAGGAAATCGTGATATTCTAACGATGCTCGAGAGCTACATCCAATACCATATTTCTATAGGATGGTACAAAAAGCCGCATATCTCTTTAAGATACGTCCAGAAAATGTATTTAAATTGGATCACTAACTATGCTCAGCTTTTTGTGCGATGAAATTCAAAAGCATAATAATATATATTTTTTAAATACATGAATAGCACATGAAATATGCGTTACTCTTATTCCTTTTATTACAGTTACGCTTGGAATCACAATTTTTGGGAAACTCCAAAGAAAAACAAAAAAATTTTGGTCGCAATCTTATTTGCAAATATATATAAAATAATGTAACTCAAGAAAGTAGTTTTCTTACAGTTGGCATTTTTCTCTAAATTAGGCAAAGTGCACAAAAAATGTATCCTAATTTGTAGATTCATGCAAATAGAAGATGTCGAACGATAAAAAAAATACAAATTTACGAATGTTTCAGTCTTCTACGAAGGCAACGTTTCCGCAATGTTAGAATTTCCTAGTACAAAATTACTTTTTTCTCCTCCACCCTATTATCCAACCCCAGTTATGACGTCAAAGTCAAACCAAATTAACTTTCGAAATTGAACCAGTATCCTTTGATTTTTTTTTTAAAGTTTTTGTCTGTGTTGCTTCATGCTCATTCATCTATACCACATATTTCGATCAAATTGGTTGATCATATCTACCTATCTCTACCCTTGACGTACAAAATACATAGAAAAAAAATGTGTCCTATAAAAAATAGAACTCAGCCTAGGACTCTTGGACAGACACCGAACTGTTACAAGAATGAAAGTCCTCCTTCTTTGAATATTTATAAAAGATTACAATACTATGTAAGTGAAAGAAAGAGCAACATAAAGTCTTGGACTGCTTAGGACATTTTGATTAACTAAAAAAAATTTGATCTACTAAAATGTCCAAGACAGTCTGGCGAAAAATGAAGGATGCTAAAGCAAATAAAAAAAGTTTTACTCCGAAGATTGATAATATAAATGAGATAAATCTTTTTTTCAATTAACCTAAAATTTACATATAACATATAATTAAATGTAATACAAGCCACCCAAAAAATCCATTTTCATAATTATAAAAGAAGATATTGATGAAGAAGAGGCAATAGATTTTTGTCTTTTTCTTTGTTGTAAAAATTTCTGTAATAATAAACAGTTTCAGACTTTAATAGCCTTATATTAAAATTAATTTTTTTTTGTAACTTGAATTATTCATTGTTAAGATTTAATTATTTGTCAAAGTTTGGTTTCTCATTTATGTTATAAATTTTATAGCTATTATATTCGATCCATGATTCAAATTCAAAACATATACGGTTCATTGTCAAAAAGTTTATCACTTCAAAAGCACCAGTTATTTCCACTCATTTCAAAGCACAATTTAGTAAAGTGTAGACATTTTAGACTACGTCGTTTAGACATTATGACTAATGAAGTATACATGTCTTCTCGCGCACCTGTCCCAAACTACAAATTTAAAATAAAAAATTGATAATAAAACATTGTTGATATTGTTGTTATTTAATTTGCTAAAATATCTAGTATTCAGTTGAAGAGGATAAGAATCAATACCCTCGCAGAAATTTTGCCGTGGCCCCGACCGGGGCCCGATGTGGCCAAATGGGGCCCCGATCGGGAAGCCAGGTCGGATCAGACCCGTCATGAAACGCACGGCCCAGTCTGGGCCGAACTTTTTAGCCCGATCGGTGTGCCGGGTCAGTGCCAGGTCGGTACCCTATCAGGTCCCGATTGAGTTAGATTGAGTTATATTAAAAATTATGAAGCTTTTTTAATCTAAATAATTAATATGACACAAGATAAATTGAACTGCATTATTTATTAACTTAAAATTATGATAATGGTTTAAGTTTTTTGTTGTTTGCGATTGCCATCCCAAACTTTGCCATTGCTAAATATTGTGCTTATGTGAGAAAGAACATTCTCCTCTGTGGCTTTGAATTTGGCACAAGCCACATCTGAAAATACAATGAGATTTTAGTTTTTGTAAAGAGCTTGAATATTGTTCAAATTTAATTTAAATTATATAATGTATAAATGATACGTACCTTGCAAGCATGAACAAAACTTGAACTCCTTGAAAACATGTTTTCCTGGAATTTGTTTAACCGCAGTTAGGGTTAAAACGACTTCTCTATTGAAATATTTCTTCATAACAATTGTGAAAGATTTACGAAGTCTGGCGTCAATGCTCATAGATAAATCAAGATGAATTTTCAACTAAAAAAGATAAATTGTCAATCAAAAATGAATAGTTTAATTTTCTGTTTAAAAAATTATTGTTCAACCAGAGAGATACATTTTGAACTGAACTATTGGAATATTCAATTAGAATAGTTACCTTTTCAGTTTAAAAAAAAACTACAAAAAAACTAATTTGCCAAAAAATAAGTTATATTTTCAAACAAAGTGATGAATTTTCAACTTATATAATGCTTAACTAGAATAGTTGAATTTTGAACCAAAAAGATGAATTTTTAACTAAAATGATGAATCTTTAACTAACACAATTTAATTTTCAACCAAAAAGATAAATTTTGAACTAAAATGATGGAATATTCAACTTACACTGGAATAGTTGAATTTTAAACCAAAAAGATGAATTTCTAACTAAAATGATGAATCTTTAACTAACACAATTTAATTTTCAACCAAAAAGATAAATTTTGAACTAAAATGATGGAATTTTCAACTTTAATAGTTATATTTTCAGTTAAAAAAAAATTAATTTTTAACAAGTAATGAAACAAATTTCCAACAAAATAGCTCAATTTTCAATCAAAGAGATGAATTTGCAATTAAAATGAGTATTCAACCAAAGAAAATTATTTTTCAACGAAAGAGTTTAATTTTTAATTGAGTAATTAAATTCTCATTACGAAAAAGATAACATCTAAACGAAAAATGAATTAATGGAGATTTCATCCAAAAAAGATTTTACATTTTAATCAAAAATAGTTGAATTAAATCAAAAAAGAATTTTCAACAGAAAAGATAAATTTTCAACCAGATACTTGAATTTTCAATTAAAACGATCAATTTTCAATCAAAAATAGAATAGGTAAAGTTTCAGTTGAAAAACAATTCCAAACAACAAAAAAAAACGAAATTTCAACAAAATATTTAAAAACAGCAATATAAAGCTATTTTCGTAAATTTAGAGTTAGTCTTATTCGATTTCATATTGCAGAAAGATGAATCCCGAAAGAAAAATATAGTAGTTGATGTTTCAACCAAAAAATATTTTCATTTGAAATCAAAATCAGTCGAGTTCAACCAAAGAAAAAATTTTCAACATGAGTTGAATGTTCAACGAAAAAATATTTTTCAGTCAACAGAAAGAGAAAATTGCAAACAAATTGCTGAATTTTCAAGGAAAGGATGAATTTTTAACCAAGAAGATTAATTTTCTACCAAAATGAAATTTTGTTAACCAAGTGAATGAGTTTTTAACGAGATACTTGAATTTTCAACTAAAAACGATAAACTTTCAACCAAAAATAGAATAGTTAAATTTTCAGTTAAAAAAATTGATTTTAAACAAAAAAAAACTAATCTTCAATAAAATAGTTCAATACAGTAATATAAATTTACTTTTGCCAATGAAGAATTATTGTTATTCAATTTTATATTGCAATGAAAAAAAATAAACATGACCTCGAAAAAATTCTCTGACATTTCCAGGTTTTTTCAGTTATATACAAATTTCCTGGAAATTCCAGGTTTTCCAGGTAGGTTAGACACCCTGATAAGTATTACAACATTTTATTCAATTTTCTACATCTTTGTTTTTGTTTATAAATTTTCTGTAAAATAGAAATTGTGAACCAGAAAAAAGTGCAGTAAATATATATATTTTTTTAACTAACCTACATGACCAACTATTTGAATGTTAAATTCTGGCCGTTCTTCTGGTGCAGTCGCATTCCTTTTCATTAAATAATATCGTGTTGATGGACGTCTGCCTGAACGAATGAAATTAAGCAATAACTGCTATGGTTCCTTGACAAATACAATGGTTGAAATAATTTTTAACTTTTCACTGTAAAAGAGAGGTTAACATTTACTTTTCAGTTACCCTATGAACATTGAAATAAATAAAAGCAGGTGTATGAAGATAAGTGAGGTTCTGTTTCAGAAAAACATTTAATATTCTTACGTACCTTCGCAAAATTTGAGAAATATATCTGCCAATAGATTAAACTAAATTTTCTGCACTTGAGTTTTGTTTATAAATTACTTCTACGTTATTTATTAAACTGATTAATACAGATTACGTTTGTAACATAAAACACAAAAAAGGACTTGATTAACTGGCGAAGTAGACTCGATTTCAATGTTGGGAACATTGCTTCCGAACCCGCAATGTGCTCTTCTTACACTTTGGCATAATTTTATTAAACCTAATTAATATTTATGTAACATCAAAAGTTTAAACTGGAATGCACCTGTCAATAAAGTGAACGACAGTACCACTACTACCACTCCGATACAAAATTTAGCGTCATTCACGCCACTCGAACTCTCTGACTCGGTGGCGTTGCAAAACGGACAACCCGGTATGGCACGACTCTGGGCCATGAAATTAGCCCTATCTGGGCCGGATCATGCCAGCCCGATCGGGGCCAGATTGGTAATAGGGACAATATATGGCGATTTCTGCGAGGGTAGTAGAGTTCAATATTTTTGAGCTGAGAATATTAAAAATCACTTCAAAGTGATCATTAATTTTATGCTTACGAAGATATTTGCATAGTTTTAAATAATGATCACTATTCATAAACAAATTTTTTATAACATTTTGGGTAATGCTCTATAATAATTTGTCATACTATAAAATAGAGGATGTTTTGAAATTCTGAAGTCAAAATCAAATAAATCGTGAAAATAGTAATTGTTCCCATATTTCTAAATATTTGTTTCTTTTCTACATACATATTTTAAAAAGATTTTTTAAATTTTGTGCATGTTCTATTGCGACCTTGAGTAACGTGTAAAATTTATATCCATCACAAATACATTCCGTTATCTCTTAGTTTTATATTTGTATACTCTCTTTGGCTAACCTTAATATATAAAAAAATGTTAGGCTTACGGAAAAATCCGTAACGGTAGCCAGTTCATATTAGATTATATCACAAAATAGATAGTAATGCATAGCAAAAATCTATTTTTTAACGAAATTATTTTAGATTCAATTAGTCATTTTGATTTTTCCTCAATGCATAGTAAAAATATGTCAGTCATAAATGAATAAGAAAGGAACTCATTTTGCACAAGTTTTCATGACTTCATTATTTCCCTTCAATTTTAAGGAAAACTAAATGGTGAAATGGAAGCATTCCTTCCCGTGTGGAGAAATTTCGTGGCAGTCTTGAATCATGCTGAAGCCAGTACAGTTTTCCTCAAGCCTGTCTTTTCACGCAATACTAGCCTGGCGCTACACTGGCGCTGTCTAGTTTTACTACGTGTTTGATTCATCCCTTTCTCCTGAATAGTCCCAGTCTTTGCGCTAACTAGGAGTTCGTTACGAATTTGAATATATAAAAATTCTCCAGATTTTAGCCAGTTTCTAGACAGAATCACGTTTTGGACTTGAACAAAAATTACAGAAGCGAATTCAGAAAATAATAATTTTTGAATAAAAGATTTAGGAAATTACAATACACAATTGCACAAATGCTCAAGCAATAATTAATCATACACTATTACATATTTTAGATAGTAAACAATAATTGTTGTAGGTGAACGAAATCTTGAATCAAGAACTGCATTCTTAAGAAAGATTTTTTTAAGAATGTTTAAAAACATTTCCTCTCATTTGAATTATATAGTGATTTTATAATAAATTTATATTTAATTTATAATAATTATAATATGTATAATGCCATGTATAATATTAATGATATTCCAGGAAATCAAATATTATTAAAAATGATTTATTTAATTTATTTTAATTATTGATTGATTACGTGAATGATAATGAAGCCTCACGTATTAGTTATCATTTGAAATAATAAACAATCATTATTTCGTAGCCTATTCGCTAGTGAAATCATACAAATTTTAATTTTTTCAATGATTTATTCACATATCCGATAAAAATGAAAAAAAATTTAACTTTTAGATGACCGATTTGTTAATGCGACGGGACAAAGTTACAACAATATAATAGGAAGTTCTATCAGAATTTCGACACCCGGAGTATATACAAGTGATATGCGGAAACTTATTTCTTGATTTTTTTGTGTACAAAAACTTTTTTTATATTTTTAATTAACTGCAAAATCTATATATTGGACTTTTATGGCATAAAAAATAAGTATTTTGATTTAATTATTAATTATCTAGCCACTGGACAGACAGCCAGTGGCGCGCCAGTGTCGACTCAAGGCGGACTAGACAGAAACAGTACAGCGCCACGAAATTTTGCCACACGGGTTAAAGTCACCTTTCGGAATAGCTAACTGCTGCTTCGTCGCATTCTGTCTTATTTCCTCTACCTCTTGAAATCGTTTTTCTTTTAGAGGATACTTCAATTTGGGAAGCAGCCAGAAATCAGAGGGTACCAGGTCAGGACTGTATGGGGTTTGCCGATTTTGTGTAAGGCCGTGTTTCACCAGAAGTTTCTGAATTAGCTGCGTTGAAAGGACAGGTGCGTTGTGGTGAAAAACCCGTCACATAATCGCTTCAGAACTTCCTGGTAAAACTCTTTGTTTGGAGTCTAACCTTTTAGAGTATATTCACGGAGCGCAGCACATTTTAGGTTTCACGTTTTTATGTGATTGGCCATTGCGGGCTTGTCAGAGCGAGAGTCACTTTCCACTGAAGTACGACCACTTTTAAATAGCCTAACCCACGCTTTGATTTGAGTATCACTCACAGATTCATCACCATACACTTACCGAATCATATCGATGGTTTTCGTACATCAATTGCCAAATTTAATCCACAATCATTGTTCGGTACGTTCCGTCATCCTGAAATACGACACGTACGTGGCTATACGTTTATGTAACTACGTACACTAGTCCAACAAAGATTCTCAGGTTCCTGCCACTTCTTGGGGGGCCTCTCCCCTAAATGGCAAACACGTGTTTTTGACAATAGCATAACTATGTACTAAATTAGAGCACAAGGCGGATACTTTCCGGACAGAACTCGTCTCTCTACCCTTGAGGTACGAAATAGAATCTACTTCCCGTGATGTTGATTTGCTGATTCCATTGAAGGACTTTCTAACTATCAACTACATTTCGGCGCTTGGTTTTACGTTGACATCTGCGTTATCTAGAGATTGCTCAGTGGTATTTGGCTGATCCGAGGAGTGGTTCGGGTGAGGGGTGTGAGGAGGGAAATGGATCAAACGAGCGTGGAGCTTGTGTGCGTGGACGACTGCATACGTGCTTTCAGTGTTCACGCTGGTGGCGCGAGAGAATGATTTATTTGCTGAGTGTAAATGCAACCCGTCGACTCGATGAGAAGGAAAGCACGTGAAATGCAACGTCGCGTCGCATGAGAGAGAAATCGCTCGGAATGCCATTGCCATAGGCTAGAAGTAGGACGATCGATTATTTTATCAGGATGATATCTTGCCACATAACTAATTAACTCATTTTAGCCCGCGGAATCATGCCACTTTCGACACTTTTTAAAACTTTTTTTTTTACAACGCAACAATCTTGCTACTTTTTTTTTTAAATAGCAGGGTTGCTACAGATCCTGGAAAACTTGAAAAACTCCTGCAATTTTGAAAAAGAGCGTGGAAATTTGTGTGTCATTTCTTTTTGAGGTTTTAACCCTAAGTTACCCCACGGGAGTCAAAATGACCCAGACGTTTTTTGAAAACGGTAACATTTCTCTATAGGCTAGGGAAATGGGCCAGGACCTGGGGGGGGGGGGGGGGAGTTTAAAGGCCCCAGTCCATGCTGAACCCATGGTCGGACTCAATTCGGTTGGTTACGCCGAAAGCGACAGCGTGAAAGTTCCATTTGAGCCTTTTAGACCCCCGTGGGGTAACAACGTTACAACAAGTGATCTGAAAACAAATATAAAACGTAAGTAAATTTTTTATTTAAAATTTTTGTTGTGTCCAATAATAATGTAAGAGTATGTTTTGTGACGCATGAGTAAACTTTTATTGAAATGTTGTGTTTTCTTGATTTTATAGAAAATTTCGGAAACATCCATCGACAGAAAATGGTAGTGAAGCAAGGCCTCTTGTATATCACAGGTAAAAAGAACTACATATTTGTGAACAAAATTATAGTAATTTGATTTTGCAACTGAATTTTCAAATGAAACAGTTTATATTTTATTTGTTTATAGAAATTTGAATAAAAAATGTCAATATTTTTCTCATATCCGTGAAAAAAATGATAATATGAATTCGCAAATATTTTAATTTAAGAAATATTTATCTTATTTTTCAGAATCGAAAATGGAGACGCGTTCTCGCACTCGAAGTGCGGCAAGCATATTTAAAAACGTGGTACAAATGTCTGCAATGTAATAGAGCCATGTGCCATGAACGTACGGCAATACTGTGCCAATATTGTGCACACTAAAATGAGAATTGTATGTGCGAAAATTCAATACACTAACGATTTTTTAATTTCATTACCTTGATTTTTCATTAATTTTACCCCCATTTTATACATACTGCATGATTTTGTGTCAAGTAACATTTTTTACACGTTTTGCAATTTTTCTCAGTTTTTCGCATTTTTCAGATGATGAAATAATTATACTTTTTGGAACCAATAATGATGTCACCTATATCATCCAAAAGTTTGACTCTTGAACTTTTAAAATCACTAAATATAAACACTTTTATCTTTATTTATCTCAGAATTACATAATTATGATTTTAAAAAAATATTCAAAGATTTTGTAATCCCATTTTTTTAATTCTGATACAACCTTCACAATTTTCATTTTAGAATTATTTTCCTAGCATTACCTTTTAGAGCACAAAAAAATTGACTTTAATTGACCGATTTGTCGCTGAGATACAAGCCTGAGAAAACGGGCCGGGTCTTTTTGACCCCCGCGAGGTAACAACATATACTAAAATACGTGGGGTAAATGAGGGTCAATTATTATTTTATTACTTTTTAGCTTATTTTACAGATTCAGGTTGATAGGAATTGATTAAATTACGTTCTAAGAATTTTAATGAGCGTGGGAAACTCGGCAAGAAGTGAATTGTCTGTTACTTTTTTTACTTTTGGATATTAATAATTTGTTTACTATATTAAAAAAAGGTTATAATGAAATAATTGGCTAAAAGCCTTTTAAAATTTGCTTTGAAATATATTTTTGAGCTGTTGCTAAAGTGCAACGTTTTTAAATAATATTTACATGATTTTTTTCTCATAATAGCACTTAAGTTAATAAAATTCTGCATCTAATAAGCTCAAGATGAAGAAATAGAAATAATCAACATTTTTTAAAGGTCTTCGACTAATTTTAAAGGTAAGTCTCTATAGTATTTTGCTAAATTCTTAAGATGTTTTTCGTATTTTTTGCCGAGATTCTACCCTATAGTCGAACTTAGTAGAAAGAAGTCGGATATTTTCAAACAATGATTCTACTTATCTCATAATTTAAAAAAATTAAAAACAATAATATTTTTATAAATATTATTAAAATATAATAAACAATGATTTTCAAACAATTGTTGAAATTTGACGACCTTTTGCATCAAGTTCCACCACACAGGAGAATCTAAAAATATTTTAACAATTGAGTAAAATACTGTAAAGACTTATACCTTCAAAATGAGCCCAAACTTTAAAAAATATGTTAATTATAGCCAGACTTATTTCAATTTTTTGAAAAAATTTCAACTTGAGGTTTTTTTCTGCAATATCTTTTTATAAAATTTACATTTGACCTTCAATTTGGGCGTATGAGATACACAGTTATATTCCCTTTCGCGCTATTATGAGTATAAAAATGTTCATGTTAATACTATACAAATTAGGCAAAGTAGGCGTTATGAGCCTACAAAGAAGGTTTTCGTGATAAATTCATCTAGGGTACGGGTTAAAGTAGGATAGGATACGGGGTAAAGTAGGCTAGATCACAAGGTAAATTTGGCTACGGTACTGGGTAAAGTGGGGTAAGGTACGGTTTATGGTCGAATAGGGTATGGGGTAAAGTCATATATGGTACGGGATGAAGTCGGTTACATTCCTAGGTAAAGTGGGTAAGGTGCGGGGTAATGTAGGTTAGGATACGGACTAAAGTCGGTCAGGGCACGGGGTAAATTTGGCAAGGGTAGGGGGTAAATTCGGCTAGGGTATAGGGTAATGTCGGCTAGGGAAAAAGCACGACGGGCGGACGGACACTAGATCGAAACTATAAGGGTTTCTTCCTGGGGCTAAGAAACCCTGAAAATTATCGCACTTTAGTAACAGCTCAAAAAACAGGCGTATAGACAATTTCCACCGGTAGTATAAAATATTTTTTCTGGATGTTATATTGCAAACAATAAAATGCTTTGAATTTGATTTCAGTTAAAATTTTGAATAGAAGTTTTTTTCATTTTATCCTGGAAATTTGTTTAAACTTGACCTGGAAAACCTGGAAATGTCCTGGAATTATTAAATCCGACCTTTGTTACAACCTCGATTTGTCAAACTAGGTGACATGCACGTCTAAAAAAGGGTTAAGTAGCCTATTAAATTGTTCCAATCTCCCTCCTGACCCCTTCCCACTATTTACAATTTTTTTAATGTATGCTAACAATTGACACTGTTTTGAATTTCTCAAATGAGTCCGAGACCTGTCATTTCAAACTTCAAGCTCATTGAGATTCACCCTGAGTCATCTTCTTAAGAACTTTTCATTTCTTCTGGTCCTCATTATTTTGATCCGAGAAACATAAGATGTCTTATGACGAAGAGAGTGAAGAATCCAACAAAGCCAGATGAAATGAGAAGCTGTCATGAAGATTGGAGGATTAGCAAATGAAATACTAAAAGCCATGCAGAAGATGAATTGTACACATGAAAGAGTGAAATATGAATAGAGCTTGGCTTCAGGAATGAAAACTAGATAGCAAAGAAAAGAGTAAATGAAATGAATGAGTTGCATTGGAGAAGGTTCTGAGAATGGAAAATCTAGAAATACCACAAACAAGCTAAGTTACAAATTAATCCAGACCTCTGGTACTTTTTTACCTCTTTAACTAGCAAGGGGAAACTACATCCTTCAGATTTTTTTAAAATTTATACTCCTCCCAGTAATAAATCATTACCAAGTTTTTAATATGTTTAAGTAAGAAGATGCGCTTTTCAGCCAATCTCGAGAAAAACGGCTTTAGAAAAATCCACGCACATTACATGGACTGCGGTGCGAGTCTTTCAACTCTCGGTTAGATCGGGCAGTAGCGCTGTGAGTTTGTACCTGGAGAGTCCAGGCTCGATTCCTGATGGCACCATTTGTCGCCAATTTTTTTCCAATGGCGTTGACTATTAAATTCATCTAAATCACACCAAAATATTCATTTTTAACTATTTTTTCTATGTGAAAATGAACCTAACAAGTCACTAATCTTTTATCATTAATAGATGTTGAGTTATGATCTTTCAAAATAACCAGATATTTTTTAAGTGACTGAAAAATCAAATTCTCAAGTTGACATATTATGTGCTTTGGAACCTGCTAATTTTACAAAAAGATGTTTTGGATAATAATTAAAGTAGGCACAATGTCCAATCATTGTAAAAAAATGGATGATCTACTAGCCCTAATAGATCATGAGTTATGTATCACCTCCCTAAGTTGACAATTTTTTACTCATTTTACAGGGCAAATTACTTGTGTTTACTTTTTTTTAATAGCTCATTGAGCTATAAAGGAAAAACTATAAATGAAACAGTTGGAATTTGTTCACTCTTTAATTTCATTAAATTAAATAACAAAATGTATTGAACTTATTTATTTAATTAGTTATAGAATTAATAAAAATAACTCAAATTATTAAGAACAAGCGATGTAATGTAAATATTTGTCATAAAATATTCTATGTGGTAACTTTGCATACCGTACCGGAAAAGAAGTTAATCATAAGTTAATCAAAATTACTTAATTTATCATTTTTCCTGAATCCCTTGTCGAAAACAGATATTCTTGAGGTAAGTTTCATGAAGAAAATACTTCAAATCTGCACAGGATCGATTGCGCAAAGACTATTATTTTCATAAATGTATTATTTCAAAAAGATAAATTTAAATAAAAGTTTATTCCTAATGAATTACAGATGCATTTCAAAATACTTAAATACAACTGCAAGTACATTTTCCAGTACAGCCAGATTCTTCTGAATAATCTGTATGGAAAGGGTAATAATTGGAGAGTAATTCCATGGTCATAACTCGTGACCTATAGAGGCTAGATGATAACATTTTTTTAATTTACGAAAAATGTCCTGCTCTACAAGATTCATATTGCGTCATTAACGTTATATCATCCAAAAATAAGCCATTTCGAAAAAACTGAACACGAGGAATTCGGACCTGACAAGTAGGTTAATAATTGTCAACTTTGTGAGGTCATAGCTCATTGATACCGAAGCTAGGTCATCTCCTTTTTTTGCTTAAGAATTACTGGAGGTTGTTTCTACATTAAATAATATTCAGAACATTTTCTTTATTAAATTAATAGGGTCTAAAGTAAAAATGTAATCTTTGGAATCTGATTTTTCAGCCACATTTTGAAAATAATCCGGTGTCTTTAAAGAATTATAACTCAGCACCAATTGAAGGTAGAAGCTTTTTTTCTCAGAATTTTGTCTTTTAAAATTTGGCTGTTGGACACTTTGTTTTAAATTCAATGTAAGTATAAGTCTACGTGAACTCGATTTATGGAACTTTTTTTTAAAATATTCCTGGGACGCGCCGTATTCATTTCTAGGAAATTATAAAATTTGCATCAGGACCAATCTTTAAACTTTTTTGGGCAAGGTGCCTGGACTAAAGCTAACTATACCCAAGTTGGAATCAAATGGCTGCAAAGAATTAACAACTACATTAAGAATTCGAAACCTCACCGAAATAAGGGACGTACACATTTTTTTTCATCAAAACACAAGACGATACAATATCGGGCTAAAATTAAACTTTAGACCGCTATATGGAGGGTAAAGCCTGTGCCAGAGGAATTTTTTAAGAATAAAATCTGAGACCGCGATATGGAGGGTAAAGGCTCTGTCAGAGCAACATTTGGCAAGTTAAAGTCTGAGACCGCGATATGGAGGGTAAAGCTTTGGACCATAAAAACGCTGTCAAAACTTACTGAAACACAATCGAACCATAGTTCGTTAATTTTTAGGAATATGAACATCGTATTTTTATGTGTAAACATTTTAGATCACGATATGGATAGTAGAGCCTCTGTTAGAGCAACTTTTGATGTATAAAAGTCTTAGACTGCGATATGGAGGGTGAAGTGATATTTATGAAATGATTTTCAGTCTTACATTTATGTGATTTTTCTTAGAATTCTGTAAGACTTTACTTTACGTTAACGTTCATCAAAGATGTTTACACGTAAATCTGTCTTGGGTCATAGTTTAGGACACGTGCATTGATTTTTTCGATGCTCAGAACCTCAGAATTAATCATTAGGAATTCCAATCAAAGTAAAATCGAAAGCTTGGAATGGAACTTCAATCTCTGCTTGAGATTACCTCTGGGCTTCTTGTTTCTGGTTTCTGGTTTCTAGATGTAGTTTCAGTTTCTGATCTCAATGACAAGCTATCTTTAGTAATTGCAGACCGTAAGGTTAAAAGTTTTTCTGGTGTGCAAAGTTAAATAGTAAAGTCCATAGAATGGTTTTTGGCTGATCGAATCGAATAGAGTCGAATCAAACCGAACATAGTATAGATATTGTGAAGTGTAGAGAGCAGTGATGGGTAAGTTACTTTTTACAAAACTGGTTATCGTTGCCGCTACATCACGATAAAAGTAACTATAGTTATCGTTTCAAAATGTAACTTTTTCTTAGTTACTTTTGTGTAAAAGTAACCATTGTTACTTTTTTAGTTACTTTCGTATTTTAGGTATATATGCCAAATATATACATAGCGAAATAATTAACTCTCATTTCTATTTGTATTCTTTGCTTATTTTGAACATGAAAGCTTTGAATCTGGGGTACACATTCTGTCCCTTCTCGAGTTCAATACGGTTCCAGACGTGCTAAAGAATCTTTCGCACAAATTGCAATTTTACCTACAGAAAGTATGGAGCCTTCAATTTCGGACCGATTTTCAATTTTTAAAAATTCAAATGTATTGAATTTAGATCCCCTAACTTGAAACTTTCGTCTTTTCCATTTGCTTGTTTAGAATATTTACAATCCAAATATGAAAAATATGACATTCTTTACACAACAATTTGTTACCCTTTACTAACTGCTTAATTTATTTTTGGCCGATTATAATCTCATATGGAACTACAGAAAAATAGCGATTCTGCACAAATAAAATTTGTACAGAAAAAATCTGCGAATTCCGTTGATATCATTAAATCACTTGAAATTTCATTTAAATTTATCAAAATCCTTTGGAGTCTCTTCAAATCTTCAAAATAGTTTGAATTCTGTAGAAATAATTTAGGATTGCATAAAAGTAATTTAAATCAAATTTAATCCCTAATGTTGTATAGAAATCCTTCTACAGGATTATTTGATATCCCTTGAAAGTCTTTTAATCTCTTGAAATTCTTTAGTCTTTTAAAATTACTCTGAAATCCATCAAAACCTTTGAAAATATTATCATTCCTTCATTTATCCCTTGAAATTGCTGAAATGCATGGAAAAGCCCTTTGAAAAAAATGTAATTCATTCCCTCAAGTTCCCTGGAAATTATTTGAAATACCTTAAAATTCCTTCACATATGTGAAAATCGTAAAAATTCATTAAAATAAGTAGAAGTTATTTTAAATCTCTTTAATATCAATTAAATTACTCACAACTTAAAATCCCTTGAAAATAAAAAAAATTAAACTCATTCCTTAAAGTTCTCTAGAAATCCGTAGCAATTCCTTCAAATTTGTAAAATCACCTTAAATCCTTAAAATACTTGGAAGTCCTATAAAATCTCCTAAATCTTGTGAAATTCTCTGAAATTCCTTGAAATCTTTGGAAATCCTACAAAATTCTAGAAATCTTTGGAATCCTTGGAGATTCTATTCAATTAATTTAAACCTTGTGAAATTCCTTGAACTGCCATGAAATTCCTTAAATTATCATGAAATTGATTCGAAATTGTTGAAATCCGTTGATTTATTTGATATGTCTTAGAATCATGTAAAATTTATTGAAATAATTTGTAATCCTGTGTTAAGTAAATAAATCATTCCTTGTATTTTCTATATTTTTTGCATCCATTCTTTCAGTATTTAAAAAAATCTCTTTACTTTATTTAGAAATAATTTCAAAAAAGTTGTAAAATTTAAGATACGGTTGTTTTCTTAACACGTAATTAATTCAGAATGATTAATATTACTTGTTAGTGAATAAATAAACATTCGTGAAGCATAACTTGATAGATTATTTATATTGTTTGACTTTCCAGTTATGCTTCAGTAAAGTATATTATCTTTTAATAATCGGGATTGTAATTAACCAATTTTATAAACAAATGCACAGTTTGAGCCATTTTTAGAGCTTAATTTTTACAAACATTCGGGTCCAGTTTAAAACTGTTCACTTTTTATAAAATTGGGTAATAACAATCACGGTTGTGAAATTGCAATATAGTTTACTGAAGTATAGCTGATAAGTCAAACAAAACACTTTTCAAAAAAAGTACCTCAAACATATACAAATTTTTCGAACTGCAGAGTAGTTTATCAAATAAGCTTATAACAATAAAAAATATATTTTATTTTTATTGTTTATGTTCGTGTATTACTTTAAATTGGATTTAAAATAAAAGTCACATCATTAATATACAAAACCATTCAAAAATGACCTACTATTGTGTATTACAATACAATTGCTGCTAACAAATGATTCATTTATAATAAAGTATTAAGTTATTCTTCACGAATGTTTCTATATTGAGTACACACAAAAAATTCATCATTTTGAATCAATTGCCTGTTATTAAAACAACAATAGCTTAAATTTAACCATTATTTCTTACTTCATGTTCAAATAGAGGAAATAAACAAATTTATTTTAAAAATTCGCCTCGAGGAATCTCTTTAAGAATTTACTTCGCTTCAATTTAAAAAAGTCTTTGAAATCGATTTAAATTGTAGTCGGAATCGTATTTTAAACATTTTTTCGTCATTTTGCCCCACTCTGCATTGGTAGAGAATAGTGCTAGTAGCACTAGACGACCGGACAGACCAGGACAGACCAACTGCACCAGATATCTGGGCGGGTGCCGAGTATCGAGCGTAAGATCGGAGGTTGGGAGGCTCCTGGAGTCCAAGGAAGGAATGGCACTGTAAATGCAGGTTGTAGGTTGTAGGTTGCATACTGTAGGTTGTAGGAGTATAGGTACAGGTCGAGTACGTGCGACCATGTACTGGCACACTAAACAACTGGCAGTTGGCACCTTAGATTCAACCTTTGTGCACACTAGCACATGTCCCAATCTAAAGACAATTACGTAGTCGTGTTACGGTAACCCTTGTTGTATCACCCTATATTGGTTCCGAATTTCACTATTCTACCCTAGCAGCAACCTTCAGTCCGATAAATCTCTAAGTTCATTATCCTCAAACGAATAGTTTTACGCTTGGCTAGAGCTAATTCGCTTTTTAAAGAACTTAAAATTCAATACTTTTACAACTCAAAATTAACTAACTTAGAGCTCAAGTCCTTAATATTTAAAGAATGTTTAATTCATAAGGGAACGACCATTAATTATGTAATAGGATGATTTTTAAAATTGTGGACATCCCCCTATCTTAATCAATATATCAGTTATTTGCACTCTAAAGACGATTTCGAAAGGTTTCCAGTGATTTGGAAAGATTTCAACAGATTTCAAGGGATTTCAGAAGATTTCGAAATATTTCAAAAGATGTTACGGGATTTCTAAAGTTACGCAAAGATTTCAAATGATTTCAAGGGATTTTAACGAATTTTACGAGATTTAAAGGGGTATCCATGATTTTACGAGATCTCAAATGATTTAAAGAGATTTCAGACGATTCCAAAGGATATCCACGGAATTTAGAGAATTTTACAACATGTAAAAAAGATTTGACGGAACTTCAAAAGATTTCCGAATATTATAAAGAATTTTAAATATTTTAAATTATTTTTCAAGAGTTGATGTAAGATATCAGTAGAATTCAAAGGCTTTCAAGGAAGTTTTACAAATTTTGCAAAAGAATTCACATGATTTCAAATGCAAGCAGGAGTTAACCACTTCGATTTTTCCTGTATACTAGATTACAGGATTACATAATATTACAATAGATTACATGGGATCATACAAGATTACATGAGATTAAACAAATTACATAATATTACATGGGAATCCACTAGATCATACAGATCACATGGGATTACGTGAGGTTACACAAGTTTATAGGGTCTACTCGGGATTACGTAGGATTTCAAAAGATTACACGAGATGATACAAGATCAAACGGGATTAAAATTGAAAAGAGCAACTGACTGTCGTATACTCAGAAAAATTTATAGATTTGATCTCGGGATTAATGCAGAAATATAACTATTATTTAAAAAATTTTCTTAAGATAGTTGTTGCACCAGTAATTAGGTATCTGGAAAAAGATTGTCTATCGTTTTAAGAGTTAAAATAATATAATCAGTCATGTAATATGAAAGAAAAAACATAATTTTGTATAAAAAAATTCAAGACTTACGAAAAATGAATATTTTAACACTACTTTTTGTAATTAAATTTTTTCTTTTTTTCTCTTCTTACCAATTTTTTAAATTTGTTGAATTGTAATCAGTCATGCATTTTTTTCGCGAAAAGTATTTGTTTAAAAAATTATTTCTTTTTAAAAAATTGTTTCAACGCTTTTAACCATATAAATATTTACTTTCAAAATTGTAAATAGTATAGAGTTACAGAAAATATTTTTCTCAACAAAATAAGCCATCATTCATTAGAATTCCACTGTTTATCAAAAATTGTTGAGGGGTTAGTCAAGGTTTAGGCACCCAAAAAAGGTAATTTTTACTATTTCTTTCGAATGCAGGTTTATTCACATACAAATAAATGTTGTGGCATTTGAATAATACATATTTCGAGAAGTCACAATAATTTTTTCATCATAAAATATCGATAAACAAGCGAGTTATAGTCAATCTCCCAGAAGTCCAAAAAAAGGCTTTTTGCGGTGATCAAGACTCCCCATGGCAGGATAATCTGAAACAAAAATTTCGAGTGTCAATAGTTAAAGGATAGTCTCTTGTCTTTAATCGAAGCATTTAGCGATATTTAAATTTTTGACAAAATGGCGCATACTTAAGCACAACTTTTTTTGCCAAAAAACGTCTTTTTTTCGCTATAAAAGAATCGGCGTAATCAATAATCCTTCGATCAAGGACATACAATTTAGTGTTATAAATAACTGGTAAAAATTTGGATCGGATAAGCCGTTCTTTTGATATATTGATCATCGCTCGAAAAACATTGTTTTGAGAAAAACTACTACCTGCTCAAAAACCGCTAGAGACGCCTTCGCTTGAAGTTGTATATCTCAGTAGGTTACGCTCCGATTTCAATGAAATTCTGAAACAATATTTTTGAAATGTTATGCTTTTAGAAAATGCAATAAAAATCGATTTTTTGAAATTCTCAAACTTGACTCTCCTCTTAAGAAGCGATAGTAAGAAAAAATTCAATTGAAAACTTTGTTGAAATAAACGTTTTTTCTGAGTCTCAACAATTTTTTATTTAATATAATGTTTTTCATTTCAAACGTCATCATCAGTAATATAATTTTGACTCGTAAAATCATAGACAAACTATTTTCATTTAGTTCCCTTGCCTTACTTCAAATGCTTTAAATTATCAATTGTGTAGTTTGGAAGGTTTAAATTTGAAAATTTAAATAACCAAGGATACGAGGAAATGGTCAGGAACTGTTTTTTTATTCTCTACAATAGAGACTGCACCCTAATTAGTCTTGTCTGTCGGTGTAGTCCACGTTTTCTGAAAAAATGACTCAGACTACCCCGTTTCAGAACAATTAAGATCAAAGAACCTGGAAAATATAATTTCATTTAAGAGGAATTGAAGTCGCTGAGTGTCTTCAAATTTGCTACGTCTCCTTATTTGCCCACTTCAATTGTTAAAATTAATCAAGCCTTGGAAAGGGAAATTAATATCCTAGTGCTGCAAATCATTATGTTCTGACGGTCGCAGTCGTGTTTGCTCGCAGCGATGCATATGAGCGTAACCGCTTACGTACTCACATACATGTATGCATACCCTCCTTCATCGGTTGGAACAGTCACCTCAGTCTGAATTACGGAATTCACGCATACCCAAATTCCAGCCGAATAATGCGGTGTCACATGTAAGTGATATGATAACCCGTACCGCTAAATCGATCATTCATCGGTAATTCCAGAGAGGAATATTATCTGTATTCAGATTGAGAAACACTAATCAGGAATTTGATGGTAGTATGATCCTTCTATCCATATTACGATTTCATGTCCTAATAAATAATACTTTGATTGTCATATCTTTCAAAAGATGCTCAGGTGTTGACGAGATTAGTATCAATGCTGATAAGTAATAATTCCGGGCTTTATTATAATTTCCGGCTACTTTTTCCATTTTTTCTTGGTTAGTAGACAGCCTGTATGCACTATAGCAGGATGCATAAAATAGCAAACTACGGCATTAAACCATCGATCAATGCCTGAACACGAAGCAGTCTATGAACTTAATTCCATCAAGACTTTTTCTCATCTTATTTTATATCATATTTCCTACTTTATCATCTCTTAGATTCCATTCTATACGACAAACTATTTTCATCGGAAGGTGATTTTGAATTGACTTGTTAAATTTTATATGACAGGTCTTTATAGAGGGATATAAACCTTTCAATGCTGTCTCAGAATTCACCTTAGTACTAGCTTAAACTGACGCATAATACTATTGGAATGATGCAGCTAAAGCTTAGTCTTAATTGAAATTGCATCTAGATACAAGCGAATAATTCTCCAAATTTCGATTAACTATCTGTAAAGTAATCCACCTAATCTCTCAACAACCCATAGAAGCAATTATAATGTTTGTATTCAACCTATTTGCAATTTTATACTTTTGCAGATTAACCCAAGTGTGACTTTCTTCCTAATATATGGGTAATTTTTCAAATTCGGATATTTTTGTGAATTCATACTCCTACCAGTAATATATCATTACCAAACTTTTTTATTCTATTAATTGAATGTTTATAGTCGCATTAACTGCCAGGGTCATCAGCGACTGTACTATAGGATTAATTATAAACTGTAGAATATCTGTGAGGTGGTTGTCAAGGCTGCAGTGTTGGATCATAAGACAATCACGAAACCATCTGAGCCACAATGACTCCCTCATTTCCAAACTTTTAATAAGCTGAAGTAATAAGATGCGCCTTTCAGCAATTCTGGAGAAAAACTACTTTTAAAAAATCCACGCACATTACATGGACCGCGATGCATAGTCTGGACTTGACTTCTGCTGTCTGCATTTTTTCCCAATTTTTTTTTCATTCAAATAAGGTTATAAACTATGTCTCGGGTACGTGTGGACATGCTCTAAAGCCATTTTTTGGGTATTTAATGAAAGTGGCATTTAATGTATTAATGTTATGAGGCCTATTGCTTACCCACTTAAAACACGAAATAAAATATTTTTATGACATAAATCGCAAAAGATAATTATAATGTAGTTCAGATTTCGGTTTACTGAACATTTTTAATAACGACGGGAGGGATTAAGAAACATTTTTTAGTACGCATACATTTTTAAAGGTATATACATAGTTTTATTTCATACAAAATTTTGGGGAAAATGCACAGAACTCCAACGCACAAATTAAAAAATTATCAAACTCGTTACTTCGGTAGAGATTAGGAATTTTTATAAAACATGTTAATATTTTTATTATTGTTTTTCGAAACCTCGTAGATTTAATTATATAAAAATAATAAAAATATTACTGAAACTTTTTAATAACGCTGGAATAGATTATGCAGAGATTAAAGAGATTACATTTTATTGGAAAGCCACACAAAACTGGGACGAAGCAATTAAATACAGTTTATCAAACTCATAACTACGGTAGAGATTGGTAGTAATGTTTCATATCTATTTGAAACGGAAAGACGAGATGGATAGGCATCATAGGCGGAAACCCCTTTTCATCAGCACATTTGAATGAAAATAATAAAAATATAGAATTATTTTTTTTAATGAATTCAAAAATAAACAATCATTATGAGAAAGAATCTTTTAAATCCAGAGAATGCATGCTGTTACAAGATGAAAGTGGCATATAAAGGGAGAAACGGAAAAGGGAGAAGGGTGTGTCGGATTCACCCTTTCTCTTCTCCATTTATTTTCTTTTTTATTTATCAGATTTAAACTTGATATTTTATATTGAAAGCTTCTAATTTGACATTATATAATTCTAAGTGCTTCAAAACCAAAGCTTCACTTGGGAACGTTAAAATTTGATCGTTGGAATAAAAAATGTTATTTCTTCATTTTTTTTTTATAATTGAACTGGAAAACCTTTGAACTAAATTCAAAGAAACTTAATCGTATATTTATATTGTATAACTTCCCTCAAATGCCATTTTCGTGACATAGTTTTCTTTTGACCTCGCATCTAGAGTTTCTTATTCTCTTCCTGTTTTGGTTCATCAGATCTTTTATTATTCTTACGTACCATCATTGTTTATTTATTTCTTATTTGTACTTCGATTTTCTTTTTTCAGGGATCATAGTCCGTTCTCTTTCCTAGCAAATCCTCTTCTTTCCATTTTCACCTTTTGTCCTACTTAAATTTTAAAAATCCCCTAAAACACCTGAAATTGAAAAAATCCTTTTCCTACTTTTTTACAAGGTTAGGATTCATTTTTTAAAAATCATAAGCAGAAATTCAAGATATCAGAAAATAAGAAGCTTCGAAAAAAAGTCCTTTTACATTTTTGGTGATACCAATTTCAAATATTTTTTGAACAATTTATTTGCTAATTTTATAGATTTGAAGGACATCGTTGACAGCAATACAAAACAATATTAGACTCATGCAAAAATATGAGTATTTAACAAAATAGTTCATTCTTTAATCAAATTGCTGATTTTTGTACGAAATAATTGAATTTTCAACCCGAAAATGTTAATTTTCAACAAAATCTTTATCATTAACATGTGTTGATTTTCTTTTGCATTTTTTTAAGTTCTATTAATTCAGTTCGCAGTTAACTGAAAACCCGAGGAAAAGAGGTCAAGAGGATATGAGGGGAATAGGGAAAGACAGTGAAGCCTGCGATAAATAACTAGGAAGTTTGGATTATTTTAAATATTTTTAAAACGTTTAATAAAAAACGTTCAACTACATATCAGCAAACTGCGTTTTCAAAAAAATAATTATCTTGATAAATTTGTTATTTACGTGAATAATAATTTTTAATATTTCTGTATTTTACACTATAATCCTCTTTTAGCTGATATTAAAAAAGTGTGGAACATCTGAGAGCGCTTAACTGATACAATTACATTAGAAACAAATCTAAACTTCTAAGGAAACAAAAACAAAAATAGTAAGTTATTTAAATAGTCCTTTTTGTGTTTTTAGATTTATTTATTTCGAGCTTACTTAGAAAAATACTTTGAGCAACTCAGGGTTCTGTACTGAAAATAAAACTCTTAAAAAAATTGATGAGAATAAGGAATCGAAATCTATCTACTTATAAAAGTACTTCCAAAAATTCAAATATGAGCATTTTTTAATTTTTTTGTTTATCTGTTTTTCAATCTTTCATCTTCTTGGATTTTTTTACTTATGTATTGTTTAGTCGAGAATCAGAGAGAGGAAAATCTGACATGTTTACTTGTCGTATGCGATATCATCAAAAATGTTCAATTCTTGAATCATTCCGTTACAAATGAAATTGATTCCTTCAGATTTAGAAGGGAGATAGCAATTCAATTTTTTAAGAATATATTCAAAAAATAGTGAAAATTGCAATGTTTTCTTAAAATTTAAATAAAATCTTATATAATAAACATTTTTCAAAGTTGATACAAAAAAAGTTGAGAAAATTCTATGACATCTAATCCTTAAAAAAATATTTCTTTCAGCAGAAACATTTCAATTTTTCAAGAATATATTCCAAAAATAGTGCAAATTGCAATGTTTTCTTAAAATTCAAATAAAATATAATATAATGAACATTTTTCAAAGTTGATACAAAAAAGTTGAAAAAATTCTATGACATCTCATCCGTACAAGAATATTTCTTTCAGCAGAAAAAAATATTAAAATTGTTCCAACGTTTTTGTTTCAACTTCAAACATGGTGCACCATACAAGCAAAGAATTTCAAAATAATGACGATGAGTTGATGCGATTTTATAGAAATTTACCTTTAAAACGATCTCAAATTCATTGAAAAATGTTTATTACATTAGATTTTATTTAAATTTAAGGAAAGCATTGAAATTTGGTCTACTTATGCAATATCTCAATCTTTTTGAGAAATTAACAAAATATCTTCATCTTGGCTATTTCATAGAAAAAACGTCATCCCTCATATTTTAGGTCTACAATTTAATTCGGTGCCTTCACTTTGATCAAGATTGATACATATAAAACGTACAAAAAGTAGTTCCAGAGATTTCACATAGTGATTTTTGAATTGGAATGCAAAAAGAATGCAGTATCTAAAATGCTCCTTGTCGGACGTCATTGTATTCAGTAATGATTTTTGGGGTTTAAGTCAGCAGGGCCGCCACCTATCAGATCCTGTTTTAAAGTCTAAGGTTCGCTCTTTAAAACTACCTTAGGACGGAAAAAATGCAAGTATAATAATAGATTTGGCATGTGTAAATAACTTTTCTCTACCACCTAAATTATGTGTATGCACATTATGGTAAAATTCCTATTTCAATACGCTGATTTGGGACAAATGACAAAAAGATATATTTAAATTGGTCGAGGGGAAAAAACCCGGGAATTTCAAATTGCCTGATCACTAGACACCCTGATAATGAACGCTAGCGACGAATTCTCGTCCCACGTAGCATAGGAGGAGGTAAATAATTCGCGCTTTTCCACATTGAGGAAGTTTTGCGCGACGGCGTGTCCCAGAGGAGAGAATTGGGATTTCATGAAATTGCCGGGCTTCGTAAGTGACGTTAATGGCCGACTGGTGCCTCGACTCGTGAGGCGTGTACCTATGTCGTTATCCTCTAAATCGCTTTACCCATAATCGCACCACGTTCAGCTACAGATATTCCCAGAGACGCAATGTGCTTCACTTGACTCAACCAATATAGAGATAATTTGGATCCACCTTCTAAGACCGATGCATTTGGACCAACCTTCGTCTTAGCCAAACTTTAGAAGGAAGTAGGGATGCAAAATCCAAGAGGATTGTCAAATACTACCCATCCTAGGAGCGGCTAAATCTTCTCTCTTGAAACTTCCTGGGTAAAGCTACCATGCCGCTGACAGTAGCGGTTTATGTACAATATTCACTATTCCAAGGGCGTAGGTTGCAAGTGGTCTCAGCATGGAAGATGATGCACTTAAGGGGGGAAATTGCAAATGGAAACGAATCAATCCTTCCAGTTCGATTACGCGAGCAGCCATAAATCACCGATGATCCACCCAACCAGCACTTATGGCATTTGATGCTCTTCAATATTTTCTCCTTAGTTTATTTCATATTTTTGCATCATCTTCGATATTGGAGACGATATATGTGACATCATTTTTAAATTTCATACGCAGGATTGCTTAAGTGGCTGGAAAATCTGAAAAAGCTATCGCATTTTTGTTTAATTCTCTGAAGACATTTAAAGGTCCTGGAAAACATAATATAAAAGAAAATTTCTCAAAAAGTTGGTTGTTACAGTAAATTTTTTCCGATTTTAATAAAGTAAAGTGTTAAAAAGTCGAGTATTATTATTAAAAAGCTTCAAAATTGACAAAGCTTATGGAATGTTCTTTTATTACATCGATGTCAATTTTTCTAGCTTCTGAATAGTTGAGAATGGAAAATGTCTAGACTCGGAAGAACAATAGAGCATATTTTAGAAAAGTTTTAAATTAGGGTTAGGTTGAAAAATAGAAATTTTCCCATGCTTGCCTAAAATTCGCTACAGCATCTTCGAAATTGACTTTATTAAATCGGTGCAAATTTTTCTAGCTTCTGCATACCGGCTTTCATAGAGAATTCAACGTTTTCAATCTCCTGGGAATGGAAGGGTATCTTTTAGAAAATTGTAAATTTCATGGTATTGAAAACTTTCCTACGTTTGTATCGAATTCACTACAAGACCTTCGAAATTGAGTTTCTTACATCCATGTAAATTTTTCTAGCTTCTGTAGAGTTACTTGCATTCAGTGGCGCTAATGGGCTTACACCTAGAGTAGGGTCCTACAGCACAACAATTTACCGCGTTTTGAAGAAAATTTAATGCAGTGCGCTCTTACCAAACGGAATTCCCCATATATACTACCTACCCTACCTCCATTAAGGTTTTTTTCATGAAGGTATAGTAAGGTATTGTAATTAATGTATTTTTCATTCCAATTCAATATAGTATGCTAAAAAGATATAGTCAGGCATCTTAAATGGATTGAATTGGAACAAAATAAAATTCATCAATTAAGATTCCTTTCGTACGTGCAAGGCTTGGCCTTGTGGACCACCGCGCAATGGAAAAAATGACTTTTTTGTTTAAAAATAACGTACAGTCCACAGATCTTAACCGATTCGAACAAAAGAAATTTCGAAAAAAAGATGATAAAATTTCAAAGAAATTTTTCGAGCCTGATCTTTCATTTAGTTTTTCATTTTTTTTACAAATAAACAAATTGACAAAAAAATGGCAGTTTTTTCTATTTGACGTTCCCGGTGCTCGTCAATAATAGGAAAAATGTTTTAATCGCCTACGTTTCATAGATTTACATTAGATAAAGATATTTCATCATTATGCAATAAACAAAATAATTTGTATGAACAACTTATTTGTTGAAAATGTGTTTTCTATACATTTCAATAATTTTACGGTTTCTTAAAACTTATTCTGAAATAAATTTGAACGGAAACAATATTAAAATGAAGAAAATTTCTCTTTATATAATTCTTGTTAATATTGTAAACAAATTTAATAAATGAATGCATTATTCAGCCTTTTGTCGACAGCAGAATTCGTTTTCTTCGATGACATTTCTTCTAACTTGGGAACACTATAATAATTTCAGCAAAATTCATAATCTGTTGATAAATTTTAATGTTAAAAAAATAATAATAATAAAGAAATGCATTATTTGGGCATTTTTAAACGGAAAAATTAGTTTTTTCAATTCCGTTTTTTTATTGGGAACATCATAATAATTTCAAAAACATTCATAACTAGTTGATAAATTTCATGTGCTTCTGAACAAATTTGAAAATCAAACGCATTATTCGGGCATTTGTCGAGAAAAAAGTTTGTTCTTTCAATCTCAGTCCTTTTAGTTTTAGTTCCCAATTAAAAGGACTGACATTCAAAAAAACTAGTTTTCCGTCGAAAAATGCCGGAATAATGCATTTATTTATTAAATTAGTTACAAAAAATCATAAAGTTTATGAACTTTTTTTGAATTTTGCTGAAATTATAATGAAGTTACCAATTAAAAGGACTGACATAAAAAAAAAAAAAATTTCTGTCGACAAATGCCGGAAAAATGTATTTGTTTTTTTAATTTGTTTATAACATTAACAAGAGTACTATTATTAAAACATTATTTCAACAAAGAATTTGTTTAAACATCTTTCTGTTCGTTCCATCATGATGGAATATCATTAAGTAATGTAAATCTGTGAAACGTAAGCTATTACGATAGTTTTCTTATTATTGACGAGCACCGGAATCGTCAAGCAGAAAAAATTGCCATTTTTTTGTCATATTTGTTTATTTACAATCATAAATCGTAAATCGTAAATTTATAATCCGTCAATATTTGTGGGCTGCACGTTATTATGAATGTAAAAAGTAATTTTTTCCCACTGTGAAGTGACGTAAAGTTCATCCAGCACTTTATAGTGGATTAGTAATTGTTTGTTTTATTTTAAATACTATTCTCATATTTCGTATTAAGGTAAAGGTATTATTCATCGTTCGCAAATAAGGTGTTTTCTTCAAAATAAGGTTATTATTAATTCATGACATAAATTAATCCATGGATATAGGTTTTCTCGATTAAGGATAAGACTAGAGAGGTAACAGTGGGCTGATGGTGAGAGACTTGCTGCCGCCGCGTCATCACGAGGGTGCACAAGGGTCAGACTGTTCGTACGATCTCGTCCTGCATTAGGTATGAGGACAAGTCGTGGTTCGCCCCAATTAAGATACCTTCAGGGAGGGTCTCGATTTTTGAAACCTCATTACACTGAGGAAAGTTGATTATACCGTTTATGATTTTGGATCTTAGAATTTGGGACAGCAATCCATAAATATGAAGCCATAAAATCCTGACATGATGTTTGATAATAATCGAGGATTTTCAAAATTGACGTCCAGATAGTACGGTTTGAGATCATAAATGATATAATCCAGTTTTGTCAGTGTGATGAGATCTTTTTATAATGTTATATACCTAGTACACCCATTTTTTATCCAAGCCCTCGGGATTGAGGGAAAGATAGATAGAAATATGCAAGGATGGATAGGGATAAATAGAAAAGGATAGAGAGGAGAGATCTATTGATAATAGAGAGAGATATTAAAAATTGTTTAGTGTCAAGTTTAAATCGTTAACAATCTCCAATTTCAGGAGGAAAGCGTTAATTTAGTCTTCTGATAATATTGGCTTGAATGTTAAACATGGAAATGGACTAAACTCTTGTTATCAAATTTTGGGAAATCATTTTCTGTTTGCACCGTGATGAGAAATGATGTCCAGTGTTCAGACAGATTTGACAAACATATTGATCGTATCGGGGACGGCTATAGTGAAACTCATGAAATACACGACACCGGTCAGGGGTTACATTGATGTAGACAGTTCGGGTAGGTTTCGCATCCGAGCATACATCGGTTTTGAGTCGTTGTATGCCGCTGAACCGCTAATTGATTTAATTGATTTTGCACACGGTACGTCATTATCGATGCGGACGAAAACTCGATGCGGTGTAGGGCACGGCACACATTAAAATCAGCGAACCAGTAGTCGAGTTCGCGCTCAATGGCGCGAAACATCAAGAGGTAGTCAGTAACATTGGGTTCCCATACTTTCACAATCCAGATCCTGTTAAAGCTCGGTGTTAAATTTTCAAATTTTGTAAGAAATTCGAAGCGTAAAGTTAACTCGCTTTATTCCAATATTCACAAAAGGAGGTATTCGATAGTGGTTCAAGAGGAATCTTATAATAACTCTTATATATATGTATATTAATCTGAAGGAAGTTGCAGTCAATTGAACTTAAATTATTACTTGAATCATTTACGGTTGGCCATTGTAGCGGAAAAACTGGAATTTGACAGTTGATTTATTTTCTGACCGAGAATTTTTTTAATTCTTACGATCACAAGGGAAGGTCTTCAGGTGTTCAGCGCCCGGGGGGTTATAACCGGTCAAAAAAGAATCCTCGAGGTACCCACAACAAAGTTCAACAAAGTTTAAGTAAATTATTTTAACGTTCATTTCTCCTCGTTGCAAATCTTATCTAGTATTGCATTGATAGGTTATTATTTATGTTTTTGAGGATTTTCTACAAGATTCTGATGTTACTTCTTTATTATAACATCATCTCCATGAAAAATGTAACGTTTTAATTGATCATCTTGTAAATTCTACGATAATCGATAAATTTGATTTTAACGATATTTCTACCTTGAATGAGATTTTTTTTCGGAAATGAACCTCTGCTTTCCAACAACTGACATGACCGCATTATTTGCAGGCCTCTGTTATCGTAGAATTTACAGAATGATCAACTAAGACGTCAAATTCTTCATGAAGATGATGTTATAATAAAAAAGTAACATTAGAATCGTGTAGAGAAACCTCAAAAACATAAAGAATAACCTATCAGTGCAATACTAGGATTTTGCAACGAAGAGAAACGATCGTTAAAAAAATTGCTTTAACTGCATGCGAAAAACAGCATAAAAATGGTTAAAATTCAAAACTTTGCAGAGTTGGGGTGGAAAAACATCGAAAAGTAGGGGCTAGGATGTTAATCTTTTCTGACTGGTTATAACCCTCCGGGCGCTGAGCACCTGAAGACCTTCCCTTGTCAGAGAAATGTCCTCTTGTGGCAAAAAAATGTTTTTTGACGTAAATGGAATTTCCTCTTAAATTTAAGGTTGAGAGGATTTTCATTTGTCGCCGCAGGAATCTTTTTGCAGCAAAAATTTTCCTTATGCTACTAACTTCATTAAATCTTGCAGCCAAATAATTCTATTTGCGTAAAAAATATATTCACGTCGTTTAAAACAAAACAGGCAAGAGGACGATGCTTTTGTTTCAAGACATTTTTTTCTCTGAGTGTAGCTTTAGTAGAGAAACTTATCCAGTCATTTTAAATGTCACTTCGTATCATTTTATGAAATAGTGGGATATTGAACGAATACGTTTTGAAATTGCCTAACCAAGGAACCTACACCCTTTAGGATTTTGTTTAAATTCATACTCCTGTCAGTAGGTCATTGCCATTAAGTCATTTTCGTGAAAAAGGCGATCAAACTATCCACGTGTGTTAAAGGGACCGCGATAGCAGAATATGTCTGCTTCCGGTTAGATCAGGGAGTAGCGCTCCTACTTTATAACCGGAAAATCTAGGCCTGATTCCTGCTGCCTGCACTTTTTGTCAATTTTTTTTTAATTACATTTTTTTATTTTAATTGACTGTTAAATTTGTTTGAATGAAATCACAATATTAATTTTTAAACATTTCTTTCAACCTTAAACACTTCCGAAGCGAATATTTCCGATTCTTTATGCAATTTTTTGTTCAAAAACACCACTCATTACTCTCATTTCGAAATATGATATAATAATAATATGAAATGTCTTTTATTTATATTCTATCTTTATATAGTATTATTTTCCTATTATTTATATTTAAATATTTATATTATTTTTTTATTATTTTAATGTTTATAGTCGCATCGACTGCCAGGGTCATAAGCGACTGTACTATAGGGTTAATTGTCAACTGTAGGGTATCTGTGGGGTAGTATACCAAGGGACAGAAGCGAAGCTTTCCAAAAACACATCCAGCGTCGCTTCCTGCTTCGGGAATCGAACCCGCGCCATCGTGGCTGCCAAGGCTGCAGTGTTGGAACACGAGACAAGCACGATACCATCTGAGCCACGATGACTCCCTATTTATATTATTGTACTATTTTCATCTCATATAAAAAATTTCGAGTTTTTTTAGGGTTCGTGATAATGAACGCCCCAAATTACAAATTTTGTTCTGCCTATTTTTTTCAAGAATGGATTTCTCCAAATTTGGTTGTCATCCGAAAAACGGAGATTTTGTTTACCATTTTCTTACTGATCAAAAAAGGGACATTTGTTCTGTTCTTTTGGAAAATTTAACTTCCAAATTTGGAAGCGGAATTTCGCGGTCATTTTATTCAAATCTGGTTGTTTTCCGTAAGTAGTAAATTTAAATTCAGTGTAACATTCAGTATTAAATTTAAATTTAGAATGATTCAGATTCTTCAATACTTTCAATTATAAAATTTGTAGTTTTGAAGGATTGGATTTGAACACTTGAATGACCGGGGAAAAAGTTTGAAAAACGAGAAAAAAAAACTGAATTTTTTTCTGAATCCTGACTGGCCATCCTGATTGAATATTAACATTGAACACTCAGAGAGCATTGGGCACATTGTTGAAAAAATAAAACGAAAAAGTAATTACAAAATGCCGTTCCAGTAGGGACATAATGTGACATCATTGAGGCTATCAGAGCCATTGGAAATTTGCCAATCGTCCTTAAATTGCGAATTTCCCATGCGTTTTAAAAAAGATTATCCATTCGTTCCCTTCGGGAACGACTATCACTGAAACAGGTCGCAAAGGACAGCGATCGTAACGGCGTGAATGTCCACGTAGATGTTAAACCAATAACGATCGACTGCGTTTTAAATTAGCCTTGGGGTCGGAGGGCAGACCTGTTATCCTGCCATTAGGATCACCGTAGGTATTATCGTAGGCACGGTCCAACGACTGGTCGACTGAACTGGATCCAGTGAATGCATGCCAGTCGCTGGATAATCTCGTTATCACTATCGTCGTAATCATATTTTGCTTTGCAAGACCATCCAGCCAAATACTATTACTCCCTAAAAATATTCCTACTGGACCAACGACAAAAGGCCGTGATACCCTTTTCCTCATCCACTCTTTCGAGCTTTGCTGGTGGTGGGGCTTCAATCAACTTCAACCGTAAGATCTTTCTCCATGTTGGTCCAGCTTAAATACCAACTAGACTCGGGAAGATGGTTTTCTGCAGTTTTCTTCTCCCCTGGCCAAACGTCCCCTGTTGAATCAAGCGAGAATGAACTACAGGTAGACCTCTGTTTTACCAAGGTTTTTAAATATAAAAAAAGGCGTACAATGCTACGGGACCTAAATAAACTAGCCTATCTACAATAACAAAACAAATTCAATAAACAAATACCATAGTCGGACATTTGTCGACGGAAATATTTGCTTTTTTTCTTATGTCAGTCCTAATTGAACCGCTGGCGATCAAAAGGGGATACGCCCGAAACGCCGTCGTTTTAGTTGGCCCCTCTGGGTCATATTTTTTTTCAGGTCAAATTTTAATTTTTTAATAACATGTTCCAATAGGAAATTTTATTGCGCATATTTTTAGTCCCATGAATAAATATGATAACTTTATTAGTTTTCGAAATAATCAAGAAAATGTTACTTTTTTATGCAATCGTAAAATACGAATTTTTTGTGTTCAACTCGCCACAAGTTCTACAATAATAGGAATTTTGTAATAAAAATTTCAAAAAATATGCACCATCATATAACGAAACTAACGTTATTTATAGAATTTCAATTAATTGTCACTAAAAATTTATAATGATTTTTATTCTTCTCATTGCATAAATTAGATATTGAAAGTTTCAAACGCTTCGGGAGTCGAACGAATTTTCAGAAAATTAAAATTAACGGTTAGCTAAACTTTTTTTAGGATTCAAGGAAGTTTTTTTGGAAAATATCAGGCAATTATGTTTTATAGTTTTAAAGTCACAATTGATTAAAGATCTCAGCGCTGTCCCGTACGCGTGCTAGCTTGTTCTGCAATATCAATGTCTGTATAACAGCGGACGATTGGAAGGTCAAGCCGGACACCAAAACAAAAAGGCATATGTTTATTTTGATTCTCTCCTAAGGAACATAATGCACAGAAGCATTATTGTAGAATAGTGTTAGAATATAATATTCTGTTTAGGATAGTTTAAGTTTACTTAAAATAAAAAGAACCTAAATATGGGTCGAGGCAGGAAAAGAAATAGGTGTGAAGAAAATTGGTTGAAGAATAAGAAAAAATATTCCCGAAATAAGGTACTACTTAAAAGTATGAGAGAAAATTAAAAATTAACTTTTCTGATATTTTTATTATCCTATTATTATTTTTTATTTGATTTCTTAATAGCTTTTTCTAAAAAATCTTGTATTTTAAAATTAGTTCAAATAGTCTAATCTAATATAATCTTTTACATTGAATGCTACTATTGAAAATGTAAAAAAATTTAAATATCAAATTATCACGAAATTAATGGAGGGCATTCAATAAATAGACGTTTCTTTTGATCAAAAAGTTTACAAAACTTATGTTATATTGTAGGGAAAGGAATATATTACTAAGTCTAAAACTATAAAGGACGATGTAAAAGAAAAGTAAGTTTTAATTTTTTCAATTCTTTTTTTTTAATAATAAATAAATGTAAATGATAATGTCTTCATTATTATTTTGGTGGCCGGCTTGACCTCCCGATCGCCCGCTGTTATACAGACGTTGATATTGCAGGACGAGGTAGCACGCGTACGGGACGGCGCTGAGATCTTAAATCAATTGTGGCTTTAAAACTATAAAACATAATTGCCTGATATTTTCCTAAAAACTTCCTTGAATCCTAAAAAATTTTTAGGTGACCGTTAATTTTAATTTTCTGAAAATTCGTTCGACTCCCGAAGCGTTTGAAACTTTCAATATCTAATTTAGGCTATGAGAAGAATAAAAAACGTTGTAAATTTTTAGAGACAATTCATTGGAATTCTATGAATACCGTTAATTTCGTTATATGATGGTGCAGAACTGTAGAACTTGTGGCGAGTTGAACACAAAAAATTCGTATTTTGCGATTGCAGAAAAAAGTAACATTTTCTTGATTATTTCGAAAACTAATAAAGTTATCACATTTATTTAGATGACTAAAAATATGCGCAATAAAATTTCCTATTGGGATCTGTTATTAAAAAATTAAAATTTGACCTAAAAAAAATATGACCCAGGGGCCATCTAAAACGACGGCGTTTCGAGCGTATCCCCTTTTGATCGCCAGCGGTTCAATTGGGAACCTAATAATAATTTCAGCAATGAAATTGATAAGAGAGTAAAACTAGAAGGATGAACATTGGAAAAAATGCCTTTGTCGGCAAATGCCCAAATAATGCATTTTTTTAAATAAGCCATACACTTTATTAACTACTTATGAATGTTACTAGAATTCTAATGAAATTTCCAATTAGAAAGACTGACATTGAAAAAAAAGAAACAATTTTTCCGTAGATAATTTCCCGAATAATGCATTTGGTTATTGAATTTGATTATAATATTAACAACAATAACTTTAGGAGAAATTTTCTCTACACCAAGAACATCAAATAGAAAAAATTGTCATTTTTCTCATCATATTTGTTTATTTATTAAAAAAATTGAAAAACGGAATTAAAAATCGGGCTCAGCAGCTCCCTCGGAAATTTTATAAGCTTTTTTTTCAAATTTGTGACGTCCAAATCATTGAGGATTTTCTAATTGTACCTGGAAATTATGGAAAGATTAGGGAGTTTTGTTGGTCAGGGAAAATCAGCATAAAGCTAGAGATTTTGGAAAAACTTATAAAACTCAGGGAATTTCTGTGAGAAAAACTGTAAATACCCGTAAAGAAGAATCAATTCAAATTTTTAAATGGTAAATTCTCTTTTTCAAAGTTTAAATATAATTGGTCAGAGAGAATGGAAAAAAATCAGGGACAAATCAGGGAAAAGTCAGGAATTCTGAAAAGTAAGTTTTGCGGGCACTGTTACTCAGTGAACTGTAAAAGTCTGAAGTCAAGTAAAATTGATCTGATTTTAATCAAGTTCGTCTGAATTTGAGACTCATTTCTGAAATCCGAATTAAGTTCTTAAATCCAAACTAATTTTACATAAATCCAGACAAGTTTTTCTGAATTTAAGACATACCAATTTTAACCCATTGTAGTACAGTTTGATAATCAAAAAATTGTATTCTGTCTAAATTCTAACCATTTCTTTTTACTATGAGCGATTTAGACTTTCGTTAAGGCCAAAAAGGTATCTTTGTTTAAAGAAACCTTCACGGAATGCAAGGTTTTTTTTTGTTTTTTTTTTGGTGAAAAAATATTTGAAGACTTTTTACTCAGTTTTTCAGACAAAATAATTTGTAATAAGAATTTCAATACCCGAAAAATATGGTCAAAAAATCAAAATGTGACATTTTTAAAGAGGTCTCGATTTTTCTTATTTATTGCTTGAAATTCTTGCCTAGAGTCACTAAAATTTATTCTGAAAAGAAGCAACATTTTCAACTACATTTCGGCCAAAGTTAATTCAAGCTCACTGGAATGCACCGCAGGATAATTATTGCCAATTTGTAGCGATCTTTTAGAACCTCTCTTTGAGCACACGTTTTTTACGGTGGGACGAAGGACTGCAATTAGCGAGTTAGTTCGATTTTCACATTTTTTTATGTCACTCCTGTGCAATTTTTGTTTTCCTGGTAACGAGATTTAAACAAAAAGAGAGGTGTCAATAAGTCCAGTTTCTGGACCATGATAAAATTCTTTCTATTATCGTTTTTAGAGAATTATTTTGACTTAACTAATAAACGATTTAAATCACCTTATATTGCGATCGAGTTCCACAATATTAAATTTTTTAAATCCTTGAAAAAATTAGATCTCTATAAACGGAATGTTTTACGTTTTGTGTGCATATCCTTGCTATAAACAAATTGGAAAAAAATTGCATCTTCTTTGATTAATTAATCATATAATTTGAGTTTTCGTATTTTCAACGAAAAATTGGTTATTCATCTAATAGCTTATTATCATTAATTTATTTAGAAGACATTTTTTCAAAGTAGAATCAATACAACAATTACTTTAAAATTGGGTTCATAGGGCAGTAAAATGTGTTTTAATTTACGGTTTATCTCGTAAATTTTATGAGAGAAATGAGTCTATTTAAAAAAGGTTTAGATCTTCAAACTGCATCGCACTCATAATCAAATTCAGAGAGAGTGTAGGCGGAACATTTTTTTACAATTTTAGATAACTCTTCTGCAAGATATTTTCTCATCAGTAATGCTTATAAATATTAGACAATAATTTCTGAAATTTTGATTTTCTCTTAAGTGAAGGTGAAAAAATCGAATTCGTGTTTTGAATTCGATCAACATTTTGTTTAAATTAATTGTACATAAATTATATTAGAAATTATTATTCAATTGCAATATCCAACTGCGAATTGAGTAATATTCACCATTTTTCAATTGCATTCGAAATGACTGATATTGCAATTCAGACTTGTCCGTTATGGAAAGCTGTTGAGTTATATTGGAAATTCTTTAATATCGTAGAAGCAATTTGAACATCGAGTACAATTTATTTTCGCGCTTAAAGGCTGTTGAACGTGATTCTAGGTTTTTCAAATAAAGAAATAATTAAAACTGTATATTTTTTATAGTTAATTATTTATCTCTTTTTTTGAATAACAAGTTTTAAGATAATTGTTTTCTTTCTTACAATTCTTAAACTTCATTTTAAATCTTGCTTAGTGCAGTTTCATTAATTATAACGAATAAAAAGTGCATTCGTATAATACTCTCAGTTTTGAAATTTTGGTTAGGTTGTGTAGAAAATCGTGTTTTTAGAGGAAAGCAGCTCTTAATATTTTATTATAAACTAAACGAAAAATTGTTTCCCTTGATAATCACTGATATTACTGATGATGATGTTCCAATAAAAAATATCATTTCGAATGAAAAAATTTTTAAACATTCAAATTGAATTTTATTTTAATATCGCTGCTTACCAATTTTTTAGAGCGGTTGTATTGTAATTCTCCACATCACTACTGTTTCCAGTTTTGCAAGTAAATTTTCCAATGGCTTAAATCGTTAAACAATTTTCAAAAAGGATAAATTTTTTAAGAAATATTTGCATTTGAAGATTATTCACTTATTTTTTAAATTGGAAATTCAGTTTAGCACGATAACTACCTTAAAAGATCAGAAATACCTTTCACAACTTTTAAAACGTCGAAAATCTATAAAATTATGAAATGTATTGTAATATGTCTTACTTTTAGTGACCTCATTTGCCTTAAAATGATTTAAAAACTTATTTTAAAAATTACTTTTTCTATAAAGTTTTCCATCCAACCACTTTTTTTTTTACCTTTTCAGGGTTTCGTTAACCCGGGTTTTAGGGATAGTGAGAGGAGAGTTGGGAGGGGGAAACGAGGAGAGGACAAGTAGGTGGAGTGAGGTAATTGATGATTGGTAAAATAGGGGAAGTTACTGATGGGAAGGTAGAATAATCGAGATGAGAGGAAGTTAGAGCATGGAAGTGAGGAAATTAAGGGGTGGTATAACGGGCAGATGAGAAGTGATGGAATTTAGGGATGGGTAAATGAGGAGAGGTGAAGTAGGGGAAGTGATGGGAGGACAATGGAGGGTTTTGGAAGTATAGAATGGAACGTGAAAGAAAGATTGATGGAAGAGGAAGTAGGGAAACTGAGGAAAGAGGAAGTGATGAGAGGGAATGTAGGGGAATTGAGGAGTGGGAAAGTAGGAGGTGGGACATTAGGTGAAACGTGAAGAGGGGGATGGGGGAAGAGGAAGTGAGTTGTGGCAGGGGAATAATGAGAGCGTAAGGATTGGAAGAGTGGTGATGAAAGGAAGTGAGAAGTAGAGATAGTTGAAACTTGGTAATAGGGAAAGTATAGAAGTAAGAATGATGGGAAGGGTTAGGAGGTGAGGGTAGGTATGGTTAATAGGCTACAAAACCTTTTTTTAATTGATTAATTTGATGCAGTGCATGCAGAGATGATAAGAAGACCTCAAAGTACATTAGTTTGTTATTTTTAACCCTATTAAAGCGTTGTACCTGAATTATGTAGAACATTGCCTTCGCTCACGTTAGATTGTGCAATTTAGACAGTTAGGTTGGAGTGGTTCGTTACAGGAGATGTTGGTGAATGTAGTTCTGTTACACAGCCAACTTTGATGACTTTGGCTGCAATTCATGCATCTACTTAGGCAGGCGTCTTTGTCGCCAGTTTCTTAGTGATATTCTTAGTTGCTTGGCGAACATTAAGGTAACAAATTTCCCAAATTTCCATACGACTCGTGAGTGTACAATGTATACACATTGACTTGAATAATAACAATACCTTATTTATATTCTTTGTAATTATTCCTAATTACTTAATTATGACCATAACTTTGCCGTCAACTTCAATTGCTAATCTGTTTTTCATTGTAACAGGATGTGTACTAACCTGGAAAACCGGGAAATAGCCTAAAATTAAAATAAAATGTAGGAAAACCAGGAATACAAATTTGAACCAGAATTCACATTTAAGTTTTGGAACATGTGATATTTTTTATTAATCGTGATAACAAGACAAATTAATTTTAATGTTTATACTTTTCTTAAAAAGATGTATTACGCATATTCTGCACCATCAATTTTGTAAATCAAAATTTCCAAATAAGTACTTTTATTTAATGATAACATTTATTTTTAAATTCTTCTTAAAATTATTGATAAAACAGAAATTTTCAGTTGTTAAAAGACATTTTAACAAAGAACAACAATAAAGTATAAAATGATTCAGATTTTCTTTTAAAAGATTAATTTTTCAGGGTTTTAAAATTTGCTAGCAAAGCTGAATTATTTCAAAAGAAATAATAATTTTTAAAGGATATTAAAGAGTATTTCTTAAAACGGGCAAAAATTTCCAAAAATATCAACAAAAAATATGGAATATTTTGAGGCAATTTTTTTTTAATTTTGAAAGATTTTTCCAAATTTTAGCCAAACTTCAAATCATTTAAAAAAGGCATTTGGAAGTTTTGGAAAGATTCGAAAATAATTCAAATCTTGAGATTTTAAAACATTTCAAATGATCTACTAAAACTTCGAAAAATAATCTGGAAGATTTTAAAGAAAAATTTTGCAATTTTGCAATTTTGTAAGACTGCACAATTTGGAAAAAATTCAAGTAGATTTATGAGTAATTTAAAAAGATTTAAATTTAAAATTGGAAAAGATTTTTTTGATAATTTTGTTGAAAATGGATCTTTTTCAATTAAAAATTCGTGTATTTTGTTAAAAAATCTGATTTTTTGGTAGAAAATTAATGTTCTTCATTGAAAATTCAATTACTTTGGTGAACATTATTTTTGTTGTTGATAATTCGCATTTTCGGACTAAAAATTTAACTATGTTTATTAATTAATCTCTAACAACAAAGAAATAAAAATTGTATTTAAGAATTATTTAACAATTAGTTTAAATATTAGTTTAAATATTACATCTTCGGATTTTTTCACGTAGTTTCAGAAAATCTGATAAAAAAACCTCTTAGCTCAATTTCATTTTTAATCTCAATTAACCTCATTTTCACGAAAGATGTACTCCCCGTTTATGATTTAATAAAACACCAGAAGCTCCCGCCTTCTTTTTAAGATCATTTTTTCCGGGAGACACGAGGGATTTGAGCCTTCTAGCCGGGATGTCGTAAAATCGTATTTCATTGCCAAAAAAGAAGGTTTAAAAAAAGACTGGGCAAAGGACGAGAAGGAAAATAGGGCAGGGGGTTGAAAAGGGGTGAAGATGGTGAAAATGGAAAAGGAGATGGACGTGGAGATAAAGGTGGAGGTAAAGGTGGAGGTGATGGTGAAGGTGGAAGCGGAGGTGGAGGAATATATTTGAGAGCAACAATTCGACAATCCCAGTTCACTTGGAGGGATGGTTGGAAGGTATTCGAAATTTTCAACGCTGCATGGCGATTAGGGGTGGCAGATTTGCACTATTTGCCAGTATGGGTTGCGTGCAAGAGGCTACGTATGCGTTTTGGTTTGGACGACTCCGCTGAGTCCCAAACGATCCTTCTTTATCGGAATCTCCCTTGATGGATTCCCCTCCCCCTAAACCCCTGGCTCTACGACTCGACGAATCTATTCCGTTTTATTGCCATCCCAATACATACATTTCTATTCAAATTGATTTGCCGCGATTGCTATGGTAATACCCGTGAAAAGGCGACCTGGAACCCGAATCGTGATGAAGAGTGGGAAGCACCTAAGAACCTTCAATCTTTTCACGTCTTACAGAACCAAGTCCGAAAATCCTTCATGAGGAAATCTCGCCCGCTGTCCCCTACTATTCATACCATTTTTCTCTACAATGTTTATATACACTCATACCTCTCTAGTTGGCCCGCCGCTATTTTCTTCATCTTCACGCTTGACTGCTTCTGTCTACCCCCTCCCCTGAACTTCCCTCGACAGCCAATACGCCTGTCTGGGCACATACATATTGTTCCAAGGTCATAGATTACATATATGCGGTCCTGAGTGTTGACATGAAAAAACGACCTCGTTACTCGGCCAACCAGACCCGGGGCCAGCCAAATAGCGAGGTATGAGGGTATTTTTATTCGAATACAGTACCGTTGAAAATTGAGGTGCCGGATATAAAAACTTTGCATGTTACCTTATTTCATAGGTCCGACTTTCTGTCCTACATAAAAAAAATTGGTGGAATGAAAATCTCGCACTGATTTTTTTGGCTACCTGATTGGTTGCATACTGCGTGAATATGATTTCAAGTGGCTATTTTCAGTTTGTTCTTTTGAATTTTATCGAATTTGTAAATCGCCATTTCCAAATGAGTATTTTTAATTCTAAAAATTAATTTCTAAAAGAGAATTTAGAGTTGTAAATGATTCTTTAAAAATAAGGCAACAATATTGTGTTTCCAACTTTTTGACCAAATGTTTTAAAAATTACAAAAGGGTTCTATTACTAACCCCTTGCCCATATTAAATGAAGTTATAATTATTCATCTATTAATGAAGATTAAGAATTTTCTGCACCATCAATTTATTAACTAAAACTTTCGAAATAAGAAAGTCTACTTGATGATAAAAATTATTTCTGAATGTTTCTAAACATTGTTGATAGAAGAAAAAATGTTAATTGTAATTGTTTTTTAATATTAGGAAATACTTTTGTTTTCAATATTGTGCTACCACACTATAATTTGTAAATTTTTTCACACATTCAAAGGGATGATTACCGGTAACGAAAAATTTTAAAAAAATTGATTTTTGAAGATTTTGTAATAAAATTTTGAAGCTGTTTAAGGATTTTCAAGGTTTTACGATAATGAAATTTTTGCTTGAGATTCCACGGAAAATTTTAATTATTTTTTTATAAATTTATTTGAAGAAGTTATTTAAAAAGATTTTAAAACATTTCAGATGATATCATAAAATTTCGGAAAAGAATGTAGAAGATTTCAAAGCAAAATTTTAGAAAAGATTCGAATGAGTTCAATAGATATTTAGAAGTTTTAAAAGGTACAAAAATAATTCTGTTTAATTAAAAATGTAAATTTTGGCAGATTTCGAATAAAAAATGTAGAATTTTTTTTATGAATTTTGAAAGGTTTCAAGAGAAAATAAAAAAAATTTCATACGATTGCTCTGAAATTTTTGAAAGATTTTTTATTTTACAACATTCATTTTAAGAGAATATTCAAAAAAATGTCAAAACATTCCAAAAGATTTTCAGAATTATCAGAAAGGAATCTGGAAGATTTGAAGAATCTTTTTTCGAATTATTTTGAAAGATATTTAGAAGTCTTCAACACAAATTTTCAAACTTGAATCAAATTGTAAATTTTTGATGATTTTGAAATAAAATTTTCTAATTCTATACAGATGTTTAAAGGTTTCAAGATAATACAAAATTTTTTTAAGATTCCTGGGAATATTTAAAGTGATTCTTTATTTTTTTAACTAAATCTAAGAGAATATTTAAAAAGATTTCAAAATATTACAAAATTTTCAAAAATAAATCCGGAAAAGTTTTAAACAATGTTAGGAATAATTCGAGCCATTAAAATGAATTGAATTTTTAGAATCTTGAAGAGATTAAACATATTTTCAAACTTTGAAAGGTTTTTGAACATTTACATAATACTCGTAAAGTCTTTAAGAAAATAAATCAAGAAAATAAAAGAGTAAATAGCCGTTCGAAATTTTTATTCTGTATTAAAAATTATTCTTTCCTTTAAATTATAATTTGCATAACGTTTTTTTTATTTTGGACTGAAAAATATTTTTTGGTTTCAAATTCAAGAATTTCGTTGAAAAATCGTCTTTTGGTTTATAAATTCATATATTTTGGTAGAAATTTCATTTTTTTTTTTCAAATTAAAATTGCAAATGTTTGGCTTAAAATTAAAATATTTTTTGGCTGAACATAAAAGTATTTTTCAGTTTAATCATCAACTATTACATTTTTCGTTGAGAATTCATCTTTTTTGTTTGAAAATCCAATTACGTGGTTAAAAGTTGAAATACATTATTAAAAATTCACTTGTTTGGTTCAAGATTCATAATTTTTGTTCTAAATTCATCTCTTTGGTTTAAAATGTTTTCGGATTGAAATATCAACTATTTCATTTTCTGTTCAGAATTAATTTTTTTGTTGAAAATGCAACTATTTGCTTAAAGTTTAAAGGTTGAATTACTTTGTTAAAAAGTAATTTTTAGTTGAAGATTCATCATTGTAATTAAAAGTTCATCTCTTTGAGCGAAAATATAACTATTTTATCGAAAATTTGTCTTGTTTGCTAGAAAATGAATCTTCTTGATAGAAACTATATTGTAGAAAATTCGTCTTTTTTGTAAAAAATGTAATCTTTTTTGGTTATAAATGCAACTGTTTGATTAAAAATAATGTGTTTCTGTTCAAGAATTTAACTATATTCTTAAAAATTCATCTTCTTTGGAAGAGTCCCACTGTTTTTGTTTCAATGTTTGAATATTTTTTGTTGAAAATTCAACTTTTTGCTTGAAGATTAACTTTTTTGTTGAAATTTTAAATTGACGTATCTGAAATCTTCCAAATCCTTTCGAATTATCTCAAGAATCTTACGAAAAACTACGCGTATACCTTGTAGTTTTTCATTTTGAAAGAGTATTTTCGGAAGTTTATGCGGAAAAATTTACGAAAAATATTTGGACCCATGTGAATCTAAATTCGCCCTTACATGCAAAAATCAACTCGAAGTTAGAAAAAAAAATCGATAAGAAAGAATGGATTAGCAATACTCTAGAAACAAATGTTAATTTTTGGTGTAATATTTTTTTTTAAATGTTTCCTTTATATTTTATTTAACAATTTCGTGGACTGAAGTAAAACAAAAAGAATAGATATTTACATTCACGCTAAAAAGAAAGATGTAAAACAAAAAATGTCGGTTTTCCAAATAAATGATATGTGTTATAAGCTCATCTCTTTTATAAGGCTTTATAAGTGTAAAATTTACACTTATAAAGCCTGTGTGACGCTTTTGAATTGAAACATGCAAAAGGTATTCAATTTCCAATATGTTTAAATTTAAATACGTTTATTGTAATATATATGTACCTGTAATTCAAAAATTGTTGATATTGCTGCATTGAAAATTGATTGAATACTTCAATAAAAAATTAGTTTATATTTTATTCAAATCTCTTTATCACCTGGGAAGTATTTTCTGATAATATGCAACCATATTTTATCCAAGCGAATTTCTAAAAAGTGTCATTAGATTAACCAAGAATTCCGTTCGTCTGGGAATCTTTCTGCAGACAGTAGAATTATTGTTTCAGTATAATATGTATATACATTACATAAATATGTATGACACATGTGGACTTTCAAGAGAAAAAGGAACCATCTGGCCGTTATTGAGTTATGAGTATATTCACATTTTACGAAGCGAAGGAACAGGCCAAAACTTTTATAATTCAGAATATATCGTTACTTCAGTATAGGTCCCTTTTATTAAAAACAGCTTTTCTTAAATTTTCCCAATCGGAATTCTTTATTGTTCCTAGATTTTCAATATAATTATTTATTTCCTAATCCATCAACTATGCTTTTAAAATCGACGTGTCAAAAATGACGAAGTTCTGTGTCGGCTGGCAAACTCCCGAAGCTTCAGAATCCCATACAAATTGTATTGGGGACACCAGCGCCCCCAACATTCAAGCATTTTTGACTGGGTGGTCGCAAGTCAGGGAAAGCTAGGAAATTAGGGAAAAGTCAGAGCATTTTGTTGGTTAGGAAAAGTCAGGGAAAAGTCGGGGATTTTTAAAACAAAAAGTGCAAAAGTCAGGGCATTTCTATAAGCACTTTTTTCACTTTTTTTCTCAAATCACTCTTCAGTCACCTTTTTAAGATGAAAACACTACAGTTCCTTTTTGAAATAGAAAGATTACTCTAGTCACTTTTCTTTAAATAAATTAATCCATAAGTTAACTACTATTGAATTCAGGTCTGTACCCATTTCTGAATTTACTTAAATTCTTTTTAAATATTTTAGGGTATTTTAAAAGATACCATGGAATTTTGTGTTGATTTCAGCAACTCAATGGGATTTTAAAGGATTAAAAACATTTTAGGGTAATCATGGAGCGATTTTATTGGACTTATATGATTTAAGGATATTTTAAAAAATTCCAATGCATTTTATAAGACTTCCCGAAGTTTTCAAATATTTCAAGGGATTTTAAAAACTCTTAAGGTATTTCAATACATTTTCTAGTACTTCAGGATTTTATAATATTTTTATGGATTTTAAAGAATTTATGCACAATAATTGAGAGATTTCATAGGATTTTAAATATTTTTAAATATTCTAAGGTATTGCCAAAGATTTTTAATATTTTTAAAGATTTTAGGATATTTTTAACGATTATCAGGAATTTCCAATTGATTCCAATAGTTTTGAGAGATTTTAAAGAATTTTACAGATTTTAGAATATTTTTTTAAATTCCAATAAATTTTTAAGAGCTTTAAAAGATTTAAAGGAATTTCAAATGATTTTGAAGGATTTTAAATATCTTAGGGTATTTGTAATAGATTTCAATAATTTGAAGCGATTCCTC
>CAKNXH010002016.1:0-38311 GCA_932178445.1 Andricus quercusramuli | reverse complement strand
GGCGACGCCATTTGCATTTATCTGTCACTTTCTTCCCTAGGGTTGAAAATTCGATTTTCGACCCGCTCCACAGGCATCGAAAGTCGAATTTTCGATTGAGGTATGATGAAAAAATTGTATCCCAATATCCCTAAAGGAAGATTTTATTTTATGTGTAGGTGGAACTACATGTTATTTGAGAAATAAAATCCGAGAACCGTGCGTTTAGAAAAAAAGTAGAATTCTTATAATTTCAAGAAATTTTTTGAATTTAATAAATTTCTTGAAAAAACAGTCTTCCGGTAGGGATACTGGGATAAAAACCAGTGTGTGGCAGTGGGGGCACATGGCAAAAGTGAAACTTCGATGGAATAACTTAGAAATTTTTCGTGAGGAATCATAATGAGTTTAGAGCAGATCCCATAGTAAGAGAGTGCAGAGAGAGAGAGAGAGAGAGCATATACAAGTTATGTTCAACGTGTTAGTAGTGGGGATATTGAAGAGGAGTCTTTAGAGCGATTGCGAATCGCCGCACAAAAATGAGATGGGAATGGAGAGAGATCGTATAGACTATAGAAAGTATACTTGAAAGAGAGATACAGAGAGTTATCCGTTCGTTCGGTCGGACGTTTTTTCGATTCACTCCCGTCCCAAAAGAATTTTCACTTCAAAACTTTTTTTTTGCTGTTTCCGGACATCAAATACAAGTAATATGTGAAATAAAATACGCAAACCGAGTGTTTAGAGGCAAATAATATTTTTTTTAATTTGAACATATTTGCTCAAATTTAATTAATTTTTTTTAATGGCATTTTACCGGTAGGGATATTGGGATGCAACTATTGTTGGCGTTGCTGATGTCCGACATCAAGTCGAGCATCACGTACAAGCAATTTGTGAAATAAACTCCGAGGACCGAGCGTTTAGATGAAAAGTTAGAACAAAAAAATCATTTTATATATTAGATTGTGTCGGTAAATAAAGTCTAGTCGTCATAGCGTAATTACCATCTAAATAATTCATCACATTATGTTATTGCTGAATAATTTATTTCAATAATTTAAAATAAAAATTATAATTTTGATTATAACGTTGTGAATTTCAGTTACAAGAAAAAGGATCATTATTTGGAGAGTGATTGATAGTTATCTATTATTACCTTCGTTATTATTATTACTATTATTATTATCATTTTATTATTAATTGACATTAATGATGAAGGTAATTGATATTCACATTACGTTAAAAGCTGAATATTCCCGATGTTCCTAAATGTTATTCCTTTGAATAAATCATTTTGATTTACTTTTTTTTAAATTTAATCAAAATTAGTCAGATTGAACAAAATATTTGTTTCTAGTTGTTATCTAGTTATTATAATATTATTAGTATAGATTTCGTTATTCTGCCGCATTCTGTAAAAAAAGACTCCGTCTACATTTTTTTATGAAAAATGAGTTTTATAAATCGTTTAATTCGTAACGAAAAAAAGTATTTATTCCTACAAGAAGTAATTAGAAATTCCAATTAAATTCAGAAATAATCAGGTCTTAATTAGCCTCACGACGCCCATTTTTGATAAATCAGGAGAAATACTGTCAAAAACAGGCTCTTTATACAGAAAGCGAATTTCAGTATTGCCGGGTCGACAGCACGCTCAGAAACTGCTTCGAAAAAACTATCTACCTGATATGGTCTTTACATCAGTCACTCACGCCGCGTGACGAAAAACCTATGTTACATAGAGAGGTTCTTCGTCTTGATTCTCGCCCAGTTTGGTTCAAGTTACCGGAAGAAAAACCGTATCTACAGTTTTGGATTTTCAAGAAATTTTTATTGCAATTATTTTAGTAAGGCTTTAATGATTTAACTCTAACTTTAATACGCAATGGTAGATAATAAATAAATTACAAAAAATGTTTATCAATTGCATTAATTAATAACTGTGAAATGTAGATAGTGTTTCTTCAACCTGAAAGCGGCCGTCCTTGGTGCCGAAAAAACATCTTGAAAAGCTATCTACGTAGATAGGTTTATTCATCAGTTTCTCGCCTGCCTTGCGCATGAAGATCAGTAAAGATGTGAACAAGTTTTCTAAATTCTTTTTATTAATTAAACTACATTTTTTCAGTAAATTCTATCTGACGAGGAATTCTTTTGACCGTAGACTCCGAGAAATACTTTCTTAATTGAGCATAGCTGAAACCAATATAGTGAAAGAGGAATGGCGTGTAAACTCATCTAAGTGAAAATGCGATTTAATTTAAAAGCGAAGAAAAATGTTGAGGAAGAAGCGCGCGCATGTGTGGTCCGTTGACCAAAGAGAGGCGATCGGGCGCCCGCCTTCACTTCCGACATCCGTGACTCTCCAGAGAAAAGCTGACGTTTCGCTTACGTGTAGAAACTGGCAAGTAGCACTAGTGCGTCCTGTATCCTCGTATCGATAGATGGATTTATCAAACCATCGTTCGACAAGAAATTACGAAGACTTGACTGAAGGTCCGACATGTTTCGGATTCACAAAATTTATCAGCGACGAATTTGATGTCACCGCACAAAATCCCTTTCTTATCTGTTTCCGACACATGATAAAGTTAAAAAATTGTAAGAGTTGGCGCCGTAGGTTTCGTAACCTATCAAGACGTTAATTGGGTCGTTCAAATCTCTTTTTCCCCTGCTTTCCCTCTTCTCGTTATCCCTCCACTGCTTCCTATATATTCCTTCACTTCCCCCTACTCACCAATTCCCATTGCCCCCTCTTTCTCATCCCCTCTACACGCCTACTTCCCTCTTCTCACATCCTCTTCCCACCCCTAGATTCCCTTCTCTCACTCCCTCACCACTACTTCCCCTTTCTTCCATCACTTCCCTCCCCTCTTTTTCCATAACCCGGTCGCCCTCACTCCCTCTCCACACACCTACTTCTAATTCCTTTCTTACTTTCCCTCCTGGGAGAAAAGTACCACGTACGGATGAACGTGGTTGATATATTTATTAGATTCTTGCAATTCTTCTCGTTATGATAGCAGCAGTACAACGAAAGTTGTCCTTCTTTGGCTGCCTGCTTTCCACTCTCTGGCTCCCCCACCACTACTTCCTCTGTATTCAATCTCTCCTCTCCTCATTCTTCCATTCCCATTGCCCCTTCCCTCTCACTCACTCTCCGCATCCATACCCCCTCCTCACTTCCTCTTCCCATCCTAATTTCCCTCCTCTCACTCCCCGACCACTACTTCCCCTCACTCCCCATCCATACTTCCCCTCACTTTATTCCATCAATTCCCTCCCCACCACTTATTTTCCACTACCCCTCCCCATCACTCCCTCTCCACACTCCAACTTTCCCTTCCCTACCCCACTCTCCCTCCTCTCACTTTGCCTCCCGGAAAAAAAGTACGACGTACGGACTAAACCCTATTAAAAAATAGTTTATATCCTTAAAGGATATTTCTCTACCGTGGATATATTTATTAGATTTTTCCATTTTTTTCGTCATAATAGCATCAGTACAACGAAAATTTTCCCAACTTTGGCACAAATGATTAAAAAGCATGACACTGGGTATGTGTTCCTTGTGAACGAAACAAATATTTCAGAATCGGGTCCCTAAACTTTTTTGACCTCTTTTTCAACCCAACGTTCTCTTGTTCATCCTGGTGGGGGGTTTTCATAGTTTCGAAATCAGCAATACAAACTTTAAGAAATCTACTTTTTTCTACTCTATCTTCTGTTTATTACTTTATTTTATTGTTGATTATACACTAAAAAAAAGTTGCAGTACAAGCAGAAGAATACTGAAAAATGAAATCAATGAAACAAACATATGTTTGAATAAATAATTTTTGTATTTGAAACACCCATCTGTAACTTCGAGTCAAGGATTTTCATATATTTGAATTAGCTATGTGACGTCATGGGCTGCAGATGTCTTACGAAATTGAAACTTCAAATTCAGATTTTTGGCTACTACGAAATGTGGAGAAATCAAATAAGGTTCAATCCAAGTTTAAAAAAATTAAAGGAGTTTACAAACTAATCATGCTATTAATTCTACTCAGTTTCATTTCAATTAGACGCTTATAATGTAATAATAATACTTACAATAAATTCTGCCTCAAATCCCTGCTCAAATAATTTTACCAATATCGCTAATTCACGTTTCAAACAATATTTGTAGCTAGATCCAGGAGAAATATTGGTGGTTTAGCCATCCATTTTTTCCGTATATGAGAGATAAATTTTTTTCTCTCTAATAGGTTGAAAGTTATCGAAATTCTGTATGCAAGAAGCCAGTTAGAAGGCATTTTGTCAATTTTTTAAAAAAATATTGCAATAATAGTACAAATTCCAAACCGACGGCAATAGTTAGGTAGCGATTCTCGACTCGTCGAGATCTCGAATGTTTTAAACTCAGGCGGGCATGGATAGCGCTCGGATGGATGACCGTTCGTGATACTCGCTTAGTCGTGTTTACACTACATTTTACTACTGTCGAGTGGGAGGTTTGATGCCGAGGACTACTAAATTAATATTTTCCTTATTTTTTATGACACCATAAAATTGAATTGTGGGAAAAAATGTCAATAAAATAAATGTCACATTTTTGCAATAAATATGAAAAACAACGCGAGATAGAAGTATGTAGAGACCTTTTTCTACAATTTTTATTTAAAGAAACAATGTTGTTTCTTCGACTTTCTTCTTACCTGGTTTCGCCTTGGGAAAAAGCGAGAATTTTTGTTTTTTAGACAAAAAAAAATTCTTCTCAAGTAAATTTACGTTGAATATTCTGAGAACGATTGTCGCCCTTTTGTCAATTTTTATGTTTTTTAAAAACATTTCAACGCATTTCGAAAGAAAACAAGAAATTTTAGTAGAATCAGAAAAGGAAATATAAATACCTAATACCTGTGTTAGAATAAACAATATCACATGTTAACAACAATTTTGACCCTTTTTTGATAACCTAAGTTTTCAATTTTTTAATTAATTACGTAAGGTTTTTTTTGGGTGGGGGATCTGAAAATCTTACGAATCCTTACTTTGAGTGGAGAGGGTACAACGAATTTCTTACGTAAGTTTCCTCTTTCTAATTGTTATTTTTTTTTAATATGCTAATTGAAACCTGCTTTGGCTGTGTACACTAGGGTGGCTCAAAAAATCTTTTTTTAGAGGGCAGCGATCCCCGCCATTTTGTTCCAAATCCGAAAAAAGAAAATGCCTAATTTTTGTTTTTTCATTTTTTCGATTTTAACTGCTGCCGGTTTTGTCTTGAAGTTTTCCATGTAAAATGCATGGGGGAAAATCACTTTTTTGAGTTCTTGTAATAATTTTTTACGGTTTGAAAAAATGTGATGGGAAAATATAGAGGCTTGTAGAGAATTATCCAATAAAGAATATGATGTATCAGACATATGGGTTCGACACCCTTACACACCCCTACGAGTCCATGAAAACTACTCTTAAAACCAAAAATATCAATTCTTCATAAAAACGACCTTTCGAGCACTGTATTCTCATCTTTCTTCTACCTAAAATTATTTATATTGGTCGAGTGGAACATTGATCAACATTGCTTAATAATTTCTCAATTATTTAAACAAATGTAAGTTGTTTGAATATTTTTGTTCGAAAATTTGTTTTTTTCCTGAAAATGATTACTATTGGTCTAGTGGAATATTTATTAACAATAAATGTGGAATGTTTATCAACATTTGTTAATTAATTTACAAAATTTTGAACAAATTCCATTCGTTTAAATAATTTTTTCCCAACATTTGTTTTTTTTTTCAAGAAATAAGGGTTTTTTGTCCATAAATTCGTCGAACTGGCAGTTTATTATCTTTAATAATATAAATTTATTAACAAATATTCAACAATTCTATAAAAAATAAATGACAATAAAAAACTGCCACTTCAGCGAATTTTTGGAAAAAACATTTTGCAGAGAAATGGAATTTGTGTAAATATTTAAAAATTAATTAATCAATGTTGTTAAATGTTCCACTAGACCAACAATAATGATTTTCATAAAGAAAAAATTTGAAAAACAACTTATCAACACAAATTCCAATTGTTTAAATAATTGAAAATTAATAAATTATTGGTAATAAATATTCGACCAGAGCAACAGTAATAATTTTTAGGTAAAAAACAAATTTTCGAAAAAAATTATTTGTTCAAATTCCATTTGTTTAAATATTTGATAAATAATAAATATTCCAGTAGATCAATAGTAATAATTTTTAGGGAAACCCCGAATTTTCAAAAAAAAATTCAAACAAATTCCATTTGTTTAAATAATTGAAAATTAATTAACCAATGTTAATAAATATTCCACTAGTGACTAGACCAATATAAATAATTTTAGGTGAAAAAAAGACAAGACTATAGTGCCCAAAAGGTCGTGTTTATGGAGAATTGATATTTTTGGTTTTAGGGGTAGTTTTCAGGGACTCGTGGGGGTTTGTTAGGGGTGTCAAACCCATATGTCAATTACATGAAATTCTACGCTGGATAATTCTCTACAAGCCTCTATAATTTCCCGTCACATTTGTTCAAACCCTAAAAAATTATTTCAAAAACTGAGAAAAGTGATTTTTCCCATGCATTTTACATGGGAAACTTCAAGTCAAAACCGGCAGCAGTTAAAATAAAAAAAACGAAAAAACAAAAATGTGGCGTTTTTTCGAATTTGCAACCAGGGGGGGGGGGGGCATTGCCCTCTAGCATGAAAAAAATTTTGCCATGCATTTTTCATCCACCCTAATGTACACAGTCTCTTGAAAATCTTCTAAAACGATAAGGCTCCTAGGAAATCCCTCCAAATCTTTTGCAATCCGCGAAATCGCCTGAAATCTTCAATATTCAATTAAAATCCCGTGTAATCCTTTGAAATTCGTGGAAATCCCTAAAAAATCTCAGAAAATTGATTCAAATCCTTGAAATGCCGTGAAATATTTCAAATATTACGAGATTCCTTCGAAATCTATGAAATCCCTTTCAATTCATTGAAATCATTCAAATCCGTGGGAATCTTTCTGAATCTCTTGAAATCACTAAAAGTATTTTATAAAATATTCAAATTTCTCGAAATCCCTTAAAATCCTTTAAATTATTCGGAAATCCTTTGAAATTCCGTTAAATCTTTTCAAATCTTACGAAATCTTCTGAAATCCATCGAATAATTGAGATTCTGGAATTGTTCTGGTAATATCTTCACACTCTTAAAATGTTTTTAAATCATTGCAAAATTGTAAAACCTCAAGTAATCCTTTGAAATCATTTGAAATACCCTAAAACCTTTCATAATCTCTTGAAATCTCGTGAAATCCCTAAAAAGCTTTAGAAATCTCGATAAATTCCCGAACATTTTTGTGATTCTTTGAAATACTTTGTAGTACTTTGAAATGCCTTAAAACCCCATGAAATCTTTTCAAATCGCAGAAAATCTTTCACATAACTTGAAATATGGTTTTCGTTGAAAATAATCGATATATTATTGATATATTGAGTAAAAATTATAATATTAATTTTAAATTAATTAAATGCATTTCATTTCAATTTATTTCTCTTTGAATTAGAACAAAAATCACTTGAATTGAGTTTAGTCTCATTCAATTGAATTTGCCTTAAATATCAGCTAATTTGCTTTAAGCTTAGTTTAAGTCACATTCAATTCAGTTAAATTCAACTATACTCAGTAACTGTTATATATTGATGTACTTATAATCATCATATAGTTTCTATCAAGTTTTTTTGAAGTTTTTCAAAGTATCGGAAATTATATTTTTACTGTTTATTTCCGATTAGCATTTTTTAATTATCAGAAGCTTGCAAAAGATAAATCACTTAATTTATTTTGGACAGAAGAATGTTTTTCCGCATATTAAATATTATTATTCAAATATATATATATATATAAGAATTGAAACTTTTGCGAAAAAGATTATGTGAAGATTTCATTATTCTACCTCGCTCGAAAGGGTTGACGTAATCCAGAAGAGACGAGAAAGAAATTAGTTTTCCTAGAACGTTTCTTCTGTCAGGGTAACTTTACTTCATCAAGAAATCTCAGATATTCCTGGAATGAAAATCCGGGAAATAGGGCATTATGAAAAACCTTGGAGAATCCTAAGGGCTGGCCTCTTTCCACTTCCTTGTTATTTTACCGCAAACACAGGGGCCGGAAATCGTTCGAAATTCCATCCGGAAAGTTTGTGTTCCTATCGGAAAGCATATAATAAATTTGTATTCTTCAAGAATATTCTTGAGAGGATCTGACAATTCGAAATTAACGAAAATTCTACTTTCCTAAACTTTATTTGTATTTGACGTTTTAGAACTTGCACGTTTTAGAACTCTCAAGTTTATTCTTGCTCTTTTGTATTTTTTGAAACGATATTTTAGAATACTTCCATGTGAAAGCATTTCAAATAGGAAAAGTTTTGTTTGGTAACTTTGCCACGTTCGACAGCTTTCCTGTTTCAACTTTTCTAATTTTGAAATGAAATTTTTAATTTTAAAGTTTGAGATTTGAAAGTAATTGAAAGCAGTCAATCTTGAATTCCTGCGTTATTCAGTAAACACAAAATATGGAATCACTCATGGAAAATATGAATGTGAATAACAATTTTTCGCAAAGTTTGAAAAATTGAAAATGTGTGATTTTATTTAACCCTTTTCTCCTTTTTTCGCTTAAATGCGAACTAAATTAATATGACCAAATAAAAAAAATTGAACATATTTCAGTTGAAAGTTAATTATTGTTAATTGAAAAGTGTACTACATATTATATTTCAGGTTCAGAATTAATCTTTTGTGGTTGAAAATTCCATTAGGTTGAAAATTTAACTGTTTTGTTGGAAATTATTTTTTTCGTGCAAATTCAACTATTTTGAACATTTTTTTTTTTAATTCAACTGTTTGGTTAAAATTGTATCTTTATAGGTTGATAATTCAACTATATGGTTAAAAATTTAATTATTTTCTCGAATATTCAACTATTGTATTAAAAAGTCATCTTTTTTGAAAATTCATCTGTTTTGCAAAGAAAAATCGTTTTTCTTTTTCAAACATTCCACAGTTTTGTTGGAAATTCGTTCTTTTTTTTTGGTTGAAAATTTTTTATTGTTTTGGTCGAGAATTCAACTACTTTTTGATTTTATGGAATTCAACAGTTTTTTATCTAATACTACAATTTATTTTTGATTGAAATATCAACTTCTGTATGTTTTTCGTTAATAATTAATCTTCTTTGATTGCAAATTCAACTGTCTCCTGATATATTCGTCTTCTCGGCTTTAAATTTCAACTATTTGGTTGACAACGCAACTGTTTTGGCAGAAGTTTAACCTTTTGTGTTAAACATTTCCACTATCTAGTTAAAATTCATGTTTGTAGGATAAAAATTCAACTATTTGGTTAAAAATTCATAAATTTTGTTGCAAATTCTTCCCTTTCGCTTAAAAATTCAACTATTTGATTGCAAATGTATCTTTGTAGGTTGAAAATTTAACCATGTGGGTAAGGGTTCAACTATTTCGTTGAAGATTTTATTACTTTGTTGAAAATTGAACAATGTTGTTGAAAATTCATCTTTTTGCATAGAAAGTTCGTCCCTCTGAAACGAAAATTAATCTTTTATCGTTTCGATCAGGTGTCCGTCCATCGGTCCATCCGTACATTCGTGGTACTTGTTTCCAAGGAGGGGAAGTGAGGGGAATTGAGTGCAGGGAAAGTGGGGAGAAATTATGGAAGGGAAATTAGGAGAAATGAGGGTAGGGAAACTGAGCGGAAATGAGTGGAGGGAAATAGAGAAAATTAGTGCAGGGAAAGAAGGAGAATCAGTGTAGAAAAGTAAGGGGTTGGAGGGGGAATGGTTGGAGAATTATGGGGTGTGAGGGGAAAATGAAGGGTTGAAAAGTATTGAAAGTGTGGGGAGTGAAAGTAGGTTGAAGTGAGGGTTGGGAAAGTAGGGGAAACGAGCGGTGTGGAAGTAGGGGAAATGAAGGGAGGATAAATAGGGTAAGTGACGGATGGGGACGTATGGGAAGTTATGGGAGGGGTAATAAGGGGGGTTTGATTATGGGAAATTATGCTGAATAGGGGTAGTGAGGGGCAATAAGGGGATGGGAAGAAGGGAAATGATTGGAAATGAGGGTGAGTAAGGCGGGTTAGTGCGGGCTGGGAAAGGGGAGTGTTAGCTGTGAATGCAAGTAGAGGAGAGGTAAGTATAGGAGGAAGAAGTTAAGGAAGGGGGCGAAGGGTGAAGTGAGGGTAGGGGAAGTAGGGAAATATAGTGGGAGTATGGGAGGGGGAGGTTTAAACGATTTAATTAATGTACCAAATCCTTTTTTCTATGCGCGCGGCCCCTACTTTGACTAATTTTTTGTTTGAAAATTCGAACATTTGATTGAAAATTCATCTTTGTAGGTTGAAAATGCAATCATGTTGTTAAAAAATTTCTCTCGGACGAAAAAGGGGAGGATTGGAAAAGGTTTTCAAAAAGGTATGACATACGCACACTTGTAAACAAAATAGGACTCATGGTTGGATCGGACGTGACATTTGATTTTACCAAAGGGACGTCTGAGGAGAAAATTCGAATAGAAGCCATGAGAGGGTTATCTATTCTCGATGCCAAGACTGCCAATTCCTCGGGGTAAAAGTTTCGATGACGCGACGGCATCTATTGGCTATTTCGTATAGTATGTCAGTCACGTTCGCCATGACAATATACGACGATTGAAATAGGGGGCAGTGCCATTTGAATTGGTCCGGGTTAGATTGCACCTGTCTGTGAATACCTTGACACTGCTGATGCAAGTAGTACTAGTATGTATTAGATCGAATAAAACGGAAATCTATTCAGAAGAAAGGTTTCACGAAAATTTCCGGTTAAGGTTTACATTTTTTTTTCGTAAAGTTTGAGCGAAATTTGACTATGATATATGTACATTAAAAGCAAAATTACTGGCTTCAACGAAATGGGTTTCCTAGATTTCTCTTCTTTTTACCAAGAATTTGTTCCCTTAAGTTGTGTAATTTTTGTTTACAGGCAAAACAATCATGTATGTGTGGATGAAGTCATTTAGGTTCTTTGAGTGAAAGAAATATTTTTCCCAGATGAATGAATTATTTATCAAATTGAAAAAAATATTTATCGAATGCTAAGATTTGTCACAATTATTGGAAGCAACATTGAAGCTCCTATGTATCCGCTCACTCATCGCGTGCTTTTGTCTCTAGACTCTTTACTTTCCAGTTTGACAGTTTATTAGTATACGTCAGTTTGACTTCATATAAAATTCTGTTTCCGCTGGAAGTTGTTTGAATTAAATAGAAACTCTTTAGATTCAGTTGAAATACAAATTCTCATCATGGTAGGTTGACATGACAATCATTTTCATCTGACTTTAGGTTTATTTAAAAATAGATGCGATGTTGTCAAAGTACCTTTAAAAAAAAAAGAACTGTTAAGAAGCTATAGTTACTTCGAGAAAATAGTAAATTGTTACGTTTCCAGTCATTGATTGAGGTACACTGGAACATAGATTTGTGCACGGTTACGGGCATGGCCTGCAGTGGCCTTCGACACAAATCCAGGGACTCCGATCGTAAAATGGTAGGACCGCATCAATAATTTCTGTTGTATTTGGACGCATGATGCAACTTGATGCAACTAACGCGCTGAGAGTGCGGCCCTCATGCTGTTTGTCACGCTTGACTGAGCACCGCCTCTTTTTCCGTGTCGCGCTCCCCTCATCACCAAAATGCGGTGGACATCAATTCTGGGAACGCACAAATCCAGTTTACGGAAATCCAGGTCCGAGTGTATCTTAAAGTTCCTGCAAAGATCCTTTTTCTATATACGAAAACACAGAGTAGGAGCACCAATTGTTGACACCTTAGCCCAAGAAAATTATTGGCATACCAAAAACCGAAGTGAATTTTTTTTATTTTAAATAAATATTTGATTGTACTAGATAATTAATATATGAATTATATGTAAAAATGATATTACAAATAAATTAATTGAGGCAAAACATACTATGAAAATGTATTATTTGAGAAATTGGAGAACGATGCCAACAATTAGGGTGGGGCGGGGGGTGCAAAAATTGCTGCTCTTACCCTATGTTACTGATGTAGCAAATTATTATAAGAATTTCCAACAAATAAATGAATGGAGTGATGTTTAACATTCAGAAATTAAGAATTTGCAATTGCAAATTTATAAAATTGAATACGTTTCAATTTCAAACCTTAAAAATTGAACTATTCCAAAAAAATATATAAAAATTACATATGTTTGAAGCATAAATCTTCAAAATTGGATAATTCGCAATTCCATATTTACAAAATGCAATATTTTTCAATTGTATCTCTTCAAAATTGTAGAACTTTGAATTGTAAATAGTTAAAATGGAAGAGTTTTTAATTTTGACAATATTCAATTAAAAATTATGCAAATTTTATGTTCTGCAATTAAACATTCTTTAAATTTGATACTTCACGTTCCAAATTTCTTCAATTTGGAAGATTTGAAATTGAAAATTTGACTTCTGATTTTCAGATTATTCAAACTTTAAGCATTTTTATTTATAATTATGTACATCTTTAAAATTATACAGTTTTCAATTGTTACACTTCAAAATTTTAGAATTTTAAATTGTAAATCGTTAAAATTTAAGAGTTTTGAATTTGGTTAATTTGCAAGTAAAATGTATGTAAGTTTTAAGTTTTACAATTGAAAATTCTGTAATTTTGATTATTGAAATTTGAAATTACATCAATTTTTTGTAAGATTTATAATTGAAAAGTCTTGACTTTTCATTTTAAAAATCATCATAATCGTCTCAATGTGGGAACTCTTATTAATACACCTTTAAAATTGAAGAATTTTAAACTGCAAATCGTGAAATTTGAAGAATTATCAGATGTAAATCTTCTGAATTGTAGAAGTTTAAATTGTCAATCTTCAAAATACAACAGTTTTTAATTTTGGAAATTTAGAATTAAAAATTATGCAAGTTTTTAAGTTTTACAATTAAAAAGCTGTAATTTTTTTAATTTACGTTTGAAATTTCTTCAATTTGTAAGGTTTACAATTGAAAATTTGTCTGGGATGTCATCTGGGATAGAATGATACATTCACATGGAAGTTACAATTTACTGAAAGCTGATTAAAATGAAAATTATATGACAACCAATGTAGCTATTTTAATATTGATTTTAATTTGTGATTATTAATTATATTTTATAGTACTTCAAATTAAAGCATATATTTTTTAATTTTTATTATTAGACAATAAAAATAATAAGCATGTAATAAGCTATTTTTCGTAGTTATCAATAAATATAATTAGGGTAAACAGGTGTACTATCGACACCTTAAGAAAAGTTTTCAGAAAAAGAAGATCAATTGAAGCGGTTATTATCTGGTAACGAAGACGACTATGTGAAAGGGCAGATTTTTTCCGTTTTCAAAGAATAAACCTGTTAATATCATTATTCTTTGTCAAAATTTTGTTATATTTATTTTTAAATACTTTATTTAAATTCAGTAAATGGCACTCCACAAACAACACCAGTATTTGTTCTGATTTTAAAAGAATTAGAAAATGTATTCTTACAAAATTTTCTATAATGTAGTACCTGTAAACAATAATGGGCTTTTTCGCAAGAAAAGAGGAAGTTTTAGTCGAAAACTAATACCTTCAACACTATGTGGTTAAGTTCATTTGTTCATTTCACCACTTTCCCAAATTCATTCTGCGGGTTCGGTCATTGATTTTCGAAATACGAAAATCTGAAACTAATTAGATTCTGAACATTCAAGATTCATAGAAAATTAAGAATTAAATTAAAACACAAAAATAGACAATTTGCGATTTAAGTCACACCGTCTCCAATCTAAAGCCTTGAATTTAAAGTTGAAAGTGTTCAAAATTATATAATATTTGAAAACGAAAGCTTTTGCAAATGCCTAATTTTGAATAAAAACAAGTAGAATTTAATAGTCGTTGGTTGTAACATTAAGATATGTGTGGTTTTGAAGTTGAATCTTTCAAATTTGTACAAATTCTAAACGAAAGCCTTCATTGTGTATCGATTTTAAATTAAAAACATTCTAAATGTAATAATTCCAGTTGGAAATGCTTGAAAATAAGCATTTTTAATTAGGTAAGTTTAAGAGTGGGCAATGTCAAATTATAAGCCTAAAAATAAATATTTATATTAAATCATTAAAATTATTTAATTAAAAATTCAAATCTTTGAAAATTGTGCAATTTCAAATGGAAAGGCTTAATAACCAAACAATTTAAACAATTTTTAAATCTCTAATTGGTTATTTGGAAAACGCAAAATAACAATTTTTCAATTTGAATAGCTGTTCTCAGAATGAATAATTCTAAATGAAAATATTGAAACTGTAAAATAACGAAAATCAGAAATTTAAAGTTTACGAAAAAAAGTATTTTAAAACATGGAAAGAATGGAGTTTGCAAGTTTTTGTTTCAAAAATGGTACAATTTACAAATCCTTTACAGCTAAAATGAATTCAAATAAAAAAGATGAAAAATTGGAAGAAAATGGAAGTGGAAATTAAACAACAGAACCATATTACAATCTTTTAAACAAATTTAACTTAAAACCATTACAACGTGAACATTTTTCATTAAGAAAATTTCAAAAATCTTAAGAATATTTTTCACAAAATGAATATAAACATACTATAACGTGTGTGAATTTCAAAGGTAATTTATTTTTTAACAATGCAAATTATGTTGAAGAGAAGTTAGAATAACAATTAGAAATATTTGCAATTACATTTCAAGCACTGAGGATTTCAAACTTGAAGTTCATTGAAAACTATAATTGGATTCTAAAATACTGTTTCTTAATCGTTTGAAGTAATTCAAATTAGAGTTTAATTAGCTGGATCTTATGTAATTATTCTTGTTTATTGATTTTCTTCTCTTTATCTAAATGTTTATAATTTGCCCAAAATGGAAGTCTTAAGTCTAGGGTCTAGAGTTTTAAAAAATTTGCCTCAAATTTTGAAATCGTCCTTCTCAAAAAAACCTCTACACATTCTATCAAAAAATAAATTTCTCACAGCTTGTTTCTTGGACGAAAAAACGTATCTGAGGAAAAATTGATGTTTTCCCGAGAACAGATGATATGAATCATCAATATATCCATCATTGGTTCTTCTTTTTCCATCCAGCGCTCGGAACTGAACCATAAAAGTTGGATCCTTCGAATCGGATATTTCGCAAAGATTCATGCGCCGGCCTTTGAGCCAGCGGGAATTTCAGAATCCAGATGCATTTCCTTTGCATTTGAACCCAGAGGCCGGCGTTCATGCAGGCACGGTCAGCGACTACCGAAGCGACCGGAAATAGACCTTGTAATCGGAGAACCTATATCTGGAAATATGGCAGTACCCATACGTACGCCTTATTTTCGACTCGTCCAGGGGGCCATGTCTCCCTCTTTCTGTCTGCTTCTCCACCTTCTCCTACTCTTCTCATCCACCTTTTTCATCCCTTCTCTCTCATTTCTCTCATTTCTCTTTAACTCCTCTCTTCATCTCCTTTTCTCTTTCTCTCCTCCTTTTGCAAGATCCATGCGGGAGGACAGCATGCATACCATATGTTTCCACCAAGTTTTGCCACACCAGGCAACCACGTCCCGGGAGACGATCTGCAGCAATGGCAGATACCTATCAACTACCTACATCTATCTATACGTACATTGGCTATTTCTAGCATCCAGGGATGCAAACCAACTTATCCTCTTTCAACATAAGATCCTCTTAAAAGATCCCAAACATACTCCATTTTACGGGAATTTCATTTGATACAGACTGCTTTTCATGATCTCTTTCTCTGATGGCCACACTTTCCCAAATTGAGTTAAAGCCAATTGTATTTAACTCTTGAATTTTGAGGAGCAGATCATTGGTATCATTTCCGAGAGACTTCTCCTTAGTTTGTAGATTGATTCCGGATCATGATTCACTATAGAACATAGATAGATTCAAGTTTCCTAAAAGATTGCAAATTGGTATTATACACCTCTGATCCACATATCTTCTAACAATCATTGGCATTGTAGTACTGCCTCAAGTACTAAAAGAAATTGGAAAAATATTGCACCATGTCATGATTCATTGAACAAGAAAGAAATAGTGATAATCGAAAATCGTATTTAGTTAACAGAATAGAGATGCCAATCCTGTTTAGTAATATACATACCAATTCTTCTACATGGTTCAACTTGCAACATTCCGAATAATCCTTGGACTTTCATTTATCCTCCATTGTTGGTCCATGTCTTTCTCGAAGGAAAAATCGAGCTTTTTATCAGTGGCAAAAGTATTGTCCACTGATACCGCACTATTGTACTAAACCGGTATTGAATTCCCCATTGGTAGCACGTGCTGCTGATGGATCCTACAATCACTGTAATCTTGAGTTCTCCGCTGAACCTCGCTGATAAGCCTGGGCGCAGCTCCATACTTCTTTACATTCCATATGTCTCATGCACTATGGGAAGTAAGGAAGCACGGAACAGTCGCCCGGCACTCCTGAAGAACTTGAAGAATCTGATGAAATTGATGATGCAGACTTTGAGTTCTTGGAGAATCAATCACAAATTGAAAGGAGTATCCTCTAATCACGAATCCTGCAATCACGACTATCAGGATCGATCAGTGGATCGATGAGGATACACTCCCGATCTTGTGCCAAATTGAATCAAAATTTTCGCCATTTGGCAACTGGATTGAAGGTCGATATAAGAAAGAACTCAGATGGTTGGAAGAACTTGGTTGAACTTGTATAATCGCGATGCCCGAGCGGGTCTGAGGAACAGACAAACGGACGGATGTTCTGACTGACGGAAGGCAGATTCTGAGAGATTTTAAGCTCCTGCACGGATGGTCGTTTGAAACTGAGTGCCTCTGAAGCTGGGTAGAGCTCCTTCGACGAGCCCTCTAAAAATGGCCGCACACATCCCATTGGCCTCCTTGTCACCCGACCCCCCGGCACCCCCGGGGCAACATGTAAGCTTACACTTGACTAGCGGGAGCCATGCTCCCTCATAGCGTCTCGCGCCAAATTTGTCTTTATACGAAAATAGGCGTGCGTCCCACGGCTGCCATCGTACGGCAACTATTCCTGGTCCAGACTCACGGAGTGATAACTTGGCCGCAACGCGTGCCGCCGTCGTCGACGCCACCGCCGCGCCGTACAAAGCCAAGAGGGATCAGCGAGCAATCTTCTATCAGATCAGAGATCCTCTAATTCTTTATGCAACTTTGATCCACTCTTGGCTGAACTTTCAGCAAAGGTTAACGACAGATTCCTAGGGAAAGTTAAATTATAGTTTTATGTCGATGAAATGACGGTCTTCGATCTACTAGTGTAAACTCAAAATGATTTTTGTTCTTATCTGTGAAAAATGTCTCTCTCTTTCGGCTGGGATTCGAGCCCAGGTTTACAGATTGCCGGTAGCTTAGTTGATAAGAGCACCAGACGAGCAATTTGTAGACCTGAGCTCGAATCCCAGCGGAGCTAAAGAGGAATTTTTTTCACAGCTAAGAATAAAAACCAATATGTTTTCAGATTGGTAGATTAAAGACCGTGATTACAACGGCAAAAAGTTGCAGTACTACCCTAGTCAACAAAATATAACAACAAAACTTAAGCTGAGTTTTTTAGCCTTATGATGACTCTGGAACACAAGGGCAATGGGTTTGGCATAGGGAAGAATTTGCGTAAGCGTATAACGGGCAATTTTTTCAGATCACAGTGAATTTCATTCCTGAAAATTGGCTGACTCTAACCCCGAAGGAGATTCTTCTGTTTCAGGGGGAAAATACAGTACTTGTTTCAAAATAACTCTAACTTTGAATTAGTAGAAAGTAATTGGAATAGTGCAAAATCGTTTGCCAGTTGCTTTAATAAGAATTTCTACTAATAATCTTCTACTAATTGTCAGATTGTAGTATTTCATTTAGGTACCATTTGGTCACCAAATTGATTAGGAATTAAACGAATTGGATTATTTTTTTAAATTAGTAGTATTTGTGGTTTATTTTGTTATTCGTAACAGTTGGTAACCACTTGGCTACCAAATAAATGAGTAGAAATTAAACCACTATCAATTGAGTTAGTAGATTTGAACTATGAATTAGTTGAAAGCTACGAATTATTGGTAGAAATTCTTAATAAAGCAATTGGTAAATGACGACATCAACCAATTAAATTAGTGGTAGTTCAGCTGCTGCTAATTCATTTAGTTAACATTTTGTTACTAAACGAATTATTAGAATTTCACTAAGAATTAGTATAAATTACTAATTATTCTGGGCAGAAATGCTTACTAAAGCAGTTGGAACACAACGAATTCTACTAATTCAGTTTAGTTTCTACTAATTTCTTTACCAGGGTGGTCGTAGGTCAGGGTAAACCTGTAAGTCCGGGGAAATTCATGTAATTTTATTGGCCAAAGCAAGTCAGGGAAAAGTAAGGGATTTAACAACAAAATCTTGCAAAAGTCAGAGAATTTCTTCAAGATAAACCTAAAATAACTGTTAAGGATAATAGATTGAAATTTCAATGTTTTAACTTGAAATTGTTCAATTCCGTTTATAAAAGGTTCTATCTTATGAATGTTACAAGTTTAAGATTCTGGTCTTTGAATATTAATGGTCCGGGTAAGTGAAAAATTTATCAGGGAAAAAGTAAGGCATTCTTTACATGAAGTTTTGCGGCTAGCCTTCTGACGATTATATTTGTATTAAAAAAATTTAATATTTGGCTGAAAATTCAATAATATTGTTAAAAAGTCAACTTTCTTTGTTGAAAATTCGTCTTTTTAGGTTGAAAATGCAACTATTTTAGTAGAAAATAAACTTTTTGTTGGAAATTTATATTTTGGTGTTCAAAATTGAACTGAAATCTTTTGTGGTTGACAAATCAACTAGTTTTTTGGAAATGCATCTTTTTGGTTTCAAAATTAATGCATATTAGTAGAAATTCCATCTTTTTTTGAATAAAAATGAAACTGTTTGGTTGAAAACGCAACTTATTTTGGTTGAAATTTAAACTTTTCTGTTTGAAAATTCGACTACGTGGTTGAAAATTCATTTTTGCACGTAGAGAGATTCAAGTATTTGATTGAAAATGCAACTATTCTGTTACAAATTCAAGTATTTTGTGCCCAAAATTATGTTTATTGTTCAAAATTCAAGTATTTTTGTTGAAAATTCGTACTTTTGCATTAAAAACTAATCATTCGTGATAGAAAAGTCATTTTTTTCGGTCGAAATGAACAAATAATTTTCAATTTGGAATGGGTTTTTTCCATTTTTAAAAGATTTTATTTATGTTACTAGAATAAATGATGATTTTTGAATATTAATGATCAGAGAAAAATAAAAAATTTGTCAGGAAAAAATCAGAGAATTTTGAAAAAGAAGTTTTTTGGCCACCCGGATTAAATACCATTTGGTTACCAAATGAATTAGAAGAAATTGAACTATACTAATAATTAAATTAGTATAATTTGACTATGAATTAGTAAAAAACTACTAATTGTTGATAGAAATTCTTATTAAAGTAATTGATGAACGACGAATTCCACTAATTTAATTAGTGGTAGTTTAACTGCCACTAATTCATTTCCTTATCAATTAATAGAATTTTACTATGAATTACTATAGAACTACTACTTATTTGGTAGAAATGCTTACTAAAGTTATTGGTAAAAGACGAATTTAATTAGTAGTATGTGAACTTCTACTAATAGAATTAGTAGAATTTGACTATGGATTAGTAGAAAAATACTTATTATTGATAGAAATCTTCAGTAAAGCAATTGGTAAATGACTTCGCAAAAAAAAATAGAAATCGGCTTATGCCTTCCGTAAATTCCGAAAGTATTTATTTTTTCTATATTTATTCAAAATAAGAAACAGACCATTGTAATTTGTACTATTTTGTTAACATCATAAAAAATTATTATTTTGTGTTTTATGAAAAGTTCTAATTTAAAAAAAAATATTGTTTCTTACTGACTGGATCCTTGAAAAGATTATTCAAAAGCAATATAGAGTATCTAGTAGGAAATATGTGTTTTTTCAATCTTAGGACAGACTTAAAATAACAATTTTATTTTTATATAACATTTTAGCGAAACATGTTCGTTATTACAGTTCAGATAAACTTTGTTGGAAAGCTTACGTCCGAAAGACCAATAGAGGGTGAATGACTTTAAAGTAAGTCAACGTCAAAACGCACATCGATCAAATTTCATATATTCAAAATAGCACAGTATTCATTTACATTTGCTAGATCGAAAATAACTAGAAACTACAAAGCACTTACTTTAGAAAAATACTTAAAGATTATAATTACTTTAAGAAGTACTTTCATTGAATCATAATTATTAATTATAATACAACGAAAGTAACTTCCAGGTTCCAATACATGTATGCTGGGAAATTTACCGCAGTTTTTTCTTACAGTGTAATTTTTAGCGGCATCCTCCTAAATTTAAAAACTTTCTGGAAAAGTTTTATAGAAATTAGATAATGTTACTAACTTCTTGATAATTAACAGTCGCGTCAAATGGCAAATACTTGAATTCGTCCAGAAAGTCGAATTTTCAACAAAATAATTGAATCCTCAACCCCAAAAAAAAATAATTTTCAATCAGTTGCGTTTTTAACTGAACAAGTTAAAATTTTTAACCAAAGTTAAAATAGAAAACAATATAAATATAAAAAATAAATATAAATATAAATAAAAAAACAAAATAGTTTGTACCAAGATGATTATTTTTCTAACAGAAAGACGAATTTTTAACGAAATAGTTAGATTTTCAACCAAAGACATAAATTTTCAACTAGAATTATAAAACGTTAACAACAACAAAATTAGTTTTTAATAAAGTTCAGCTATTAATCAAGCAGTTGCATTTTTAACCAAAAAAATTTTCCCAGAAATTTTAAGAAAAGTTGTTCATTTTCTCGGAACGTTTCAGAATTCTGTGAAATCTTTTAATTATTATTCGAAATCTTCAACAACTTACATTTTTTTTAATCCTTTTAAAATCTTTTAAAGTTCTAAATTACTTTTGTATCTTTTCAAAGCTTCTCTTAGACATACTCGAATTTTTCCTAATATTTCTTAATCTTGCAAAATTGAAAAAATTGTCTTTAAAATCTTCTACGTTCTTCTTCAAAATTTTAGGAATCATTCAAAATATTTCGAAATATTTTTCAATTTTCTCTTAAAATTCATATTTCAAAATAAAAAATCTGTTGTCATTCCCAGAAATCTTATTGTCGGTACCGACCATTTTTTTACCGGTAGTGTTTAGAAATATTTGGAAATAAATTTTATCATGAAATAAAATTACTTATTTGAAAATTTTGTTTCCAAAATTAATGGCGCAGAAAATTCGTAATCTTTATTAATAGATGGATAAACAGAAAACCACCACTAAACGTCATATTCTGGCAGTGTCGCAACCAATCAGGTTTTTGACAACAATTTATGCGAAATATCATTACACCACTCTTTTAGATAGGATCCAAAAGTTTTTCCCAGAAAATGAAAATGGTATCATTTTAGCAATAACAGCATTGTTAGTTGTTCAAATTAATTGGAAATCTTCCACTCTCATTTCTTTGCTAAGTCACGTGTTTAAATTAGATTAAAATAAAAATACTTACATTCGGGATATTTATAGAAGAAGAAATATTTTTTTTTAGGGGTTTAGGACTCCTCGTTGAAAAGGCGACAAGAAGTGAATCCCCATCATGCCAGTCATAGTGATTGCTATTTTCGTTCGTACTCGCCGTGGTAGACTACACCCCACCGCAAGAACATCAACGTCGAAACACTAACGAACCCCATCGCATATTTTTCTCCCCGCTACTTTTTCCATTAGTGTATCTCCTTTTAAACTCGACTAATTCAAAAAAACAACCGTGTACAAACAAAATTAACTACACGAAAAAAATTTATATTTTAAATAGAAAAATGCTGAGAAACCAAATCAAAGAAACTAAAATATATTTTAAAAGTCATTTTTGTTTTTGAAACAGCCAACTATATTCCTGACTCACTGATTTTCACATCTTTGAATTAGCTACACTGTAGAAAAAGATGACTTGAATAAAATAAATGTAGCATCGAATACGTCCAATAAAATATTTCTTTGATCGAAGAAAAATGTTCTTTTTCAAGAAATAATGTATTTCAAATGAAAAAAATAAAATATTCTTGTTAAAAGAAAAATTTGGATCAAAAAATGGTTACTAAGAAATGCGGATAAACTATATGACTTCATATTCAAGTTTTGGAGAAGCTTACAAATTTAAAAATTAGTTCTGATATTAATTTCACTGATTTTCATTTCAATTAGGGCTTTTGATAATTATAATTTTACCGTAAACTTTAAAATTTGCTTGTTAAAATTGTTACTTTGAGTGTAGAACTCTTCAGTTAGGCTGCTCTAAACTACCGTTAAACTTTAACTACTTCAAATTTAAATTTTTCAGTTATAAAATTTTTAATTTTCGAGTATCGAGTGTTTATTTTTAATTGATCCCCACCAAATGTACAGAAAGTGGCTTTTTGTCGAAATTTCTAATTATATTTTTTTGTAATTTCGTACGTGCGGATTAATAATTCAAAACAAAATTATAAACTACAAAAAAAGTGTTAACTTTTTTTAGGAGGATTGGATATCAATTTACAATAAAAGTGAGAAACATATTGAAAGCATTTAGCCAAATATAACAAAAAGCTTTCGAGAAGGATAACATTTCAATAATAGGCAAATTTTTCTGTTGGAATACAATCATGTAAAAAGTGAAAATTTGGCAATTTCTTGAGTAAAAACTGTCTATTTTCCTTATAATTTTCTTTTAATTACTGATCTTTATGTGCGAAATTACAAAAAAAAATATAATTAGACATTTTCACACAGAGCCATTTTCGATACATTTAGTGCGGGATCCTTTCATAATCTGCAGCTTCGGATGCATACATTTGCATACTTGTTTCATCTTTACGACCATAAATTAAACATTTTTCATTACGAAAGTCTTGAATTTTTCATTTTTAATGAGCGGAGTAGGGCATGTGTGAAAATGGGAAATAAAGAGTTAACTTTCTTTGGATTTCAGTGACGACTCGGTTGATATACTAAAAGAGTGGGTACATTTTATCTGCACGGAGAGAACTGTTATAGTATATGCAACTATTTCCGTTTAGTAAGCTAGAATATCGTAGTAATGACTACGTGGTGGTTAAAATCTACTAAACGCTGTTTAGTTTCATTAGGTGGCTTTTACTAAACAGAGTAGTACGGACCTTGACTATCTGTACAGTAAAAGCAACTACTCTGCTTCATCGTTTAGTAGAAGCAACTACAGCTCTACCTCACCGTTTAGTAAAAGGAACTACTCAGCTTCATCCCCTCCCTCTTTACCCACCTGATCACATGGACGGTGCCTGTTTGTGTAGGTCGGACGCTTCTGTAGTGCTGAACGTACGCTTCGGAGTATATAGAGGCTATAACGTTGTGTGGTGTTTTTTTCGTGAACTAGTTCTGTGTGAAGTGAATGGGGATGGAAAAACTTATATCTTTCCTTCTTTTGTGCAAGTGTTTGAAGGTAACCTCTAAATGTAGTCAGAATAAACGACGCGGTGACGCGCTTCTTATACTAACCTCAAAAATTTTGTTCGTAGTTTTTTTTCCCCAACTAACGTCCATACGAATTGAGACATTAAAAGTTAAAACTATTGGAGATTAAATAGGAGGCGATAAAAAACGTTTGTATATTCTTGAATGTTTATTATTGGAAAATAAAAATTAGAAACATTTAGGAATATACAAGCAGGAACTACATACCCGCTACGTATATCCAACTAAACGAGAATCGTTCAAGCGACCGCTTGTGCAGTAGAAACTACTTTCCCGCTTCGTATATCCTACTAAACAAGAATCGTCCATGCGACCGCATGCGCAGTAGGCACTACGTAACTGTGAGTAGTAATAGTGACTAAACAGGCGTTTAGTAAATCCAACCGCTAGCTTAGTCTGTCCATAATATACTACTCCGTTTAGTAGCTCCCACCATTGCTAGGGTGAGAGCTACCAAACATTTTTCTCCGTGTGATCTTTATTAACTTTAGTTTAAATATAATTAGTCCTAAACTTTCACTCAATAAAAATTTTGAAGAATTTCTTTAAAACTAAATAAAGAAGTAAAATGTTTGATGGAGAAGTAAATAAATGTGATATGCATAATAAAAATGATGGATGTTTATAAACTCCCATAAGAGTGCAAGAGGCATACATACATAAATGCTCAAGAGATGCATTTGAAGTCGAATGCGATAAGACTTTTACACCAATGGTGTGTCCTTATTCCTTTCGAGAGCGGCTCTGTAAACGAGCCCTGAGCCAGCCGGTCATCGCCATATTTTATTGAACTCATTTCCATCCCTGTAGAAACTTCCTTGACTTTGAGCAATAACTTTAAAAGACGTCGGAGCGGATATATTTTTTGTTCATTCAGCTTCGGGAAATGGCAGAAGGGCTGCGGTTGGTATTGAACGCATAAATTTCACGTTCCGCTCTAAAGCAGAACGATCGAACTGTTCCCTGTCTTTTTATCCCCCTTGAATTTCAAAACTTCTCGCGAACAAGAGTAATGAAATAGTCGGACCATAGAATCTCATGGGTTTCTATGATCTTGCAACAAAATTTATAAAAACTAAAAATTTAAATAAGTCAACTTAGACTTAAAAGTGCTAGCCCATCCCAGTTTTTTCTGAATATGTTTTGGGGATGCCTCCGACTATTTTAAGCCAGAGATGGAAAAAATTGTTGGTCCCCTCTTTAAGTAATCTTAGGTTTTAATTTGTTGTGTGGTTATTATTTTTTTATGATCTATGACATATGATGGCTTTGTGAAGCTGTTCGCCTGGGCTGATTTCTAAAGAGATTGATCAGTGACTTAATCCCTGGTAGTATAACGAGGCCAAAACTGAAAGTTTTGCAAGTCACAAAAAATTTTTAAAACTTTCTTAGCTATATTTTTAAGTTCTGGTGCATGTTCAACACGTTTTCTGCAAATTTGATATCAATCAATGAAACCATTCTCTAATTACCAAAATTGATAGATAGATTCATTTTCATTAAACAAAATTTAAAAAACATGTAAATTAAAATTAAAATACAATTATAAATCATAAAAATATAAGTTATACAAAATAAATGAAACATAATGCTTTTCCTAGCGCCAAAAGCTGTTTTTCTTCGAACAAGCTTGTCGTATCTAAAAGAAGTTCAGGTAAAAACTAATTTTCAGGTTTACATCTTTCATACCTCACTATCGTAAAGTGGATAACTATGAAAATACACAAGGAAAATGATTGAAAACCAGTGTCATATAATTTTTGTGTTTCAGATAATTTACTTATTTTCTTAATTATAAAATGACAACTGAAAAATATTTCGAAAGCCTATTAAATTTCGCTTCAAATGAGCCTTATTTAAATTATTTTTGATAAATAAAGACTGAGTTAGGGCGTGAGAAAGATCGGGCTAATTTATCATTTTTGCCCATTTTCAAGGTTTAACTTCGACTCCAGTAAAAATCTAGGAAAGTAATGATGCAAATTTAAAAGTTACTAAAAATAAACCTACAATCCTCTTTTTTTTTAAATGAGCTTTTTTTAAAGCAACTGTAAAATTGTACGATGGTTCTCAAATTATCATGAAAAATAGCATGCACTACACGAAAGTCTCTTGGTCGCTCATTTTAAATAGAAGATTTCGAGGTTCGTTTTTCGTAACTTTCACATTCTTACCATTATTTTCCTAGATTTTGCCAGTAGTTGAAGTTGAATCTTGAAAATTGGCAAAAGTTAGGCTCATTTGTCGTTAAATTGAATAGCCTTTCCAACTATTTTTTCGAAATTATTTTATGTTATTTTGTTTTGAAGCTATCCCGGGAGAATTGAGTGCATGTTTTTAATCGCTTATTTTTTATTTTACAAATTTTGTTTCGACCTGTAAGAGGCGAAAAGTATCAATTTTCAGTAAAAATATCAAAAAATGACAACGCTTGAGGCTTATTTTCTTTACGATTTGAAAATTTTGAAATTTCATTAATTTTTTCAGTACATCAGGAGCCAAGGAAAATGGTCTGCTGATAATATTATGTTGAAAAAAAAATCATGTCGAATGGAAGTCTCTAATTATTACAAACAGCAATAATCTTCAATTGCCTATAGACGCCAAAATATTTTTTTTAATTCAGTTTTTTTCTTATTTAATAGATGTCCTAAGTAATGATCCCAATATTTTTTTATTCAGTTTTTGTTACTCATAAAGCAATTAATTAAAAGATGATCATTTTTTTACTTTGTTGCTGTTTTTAAAATAAAGATTTTTGAGGTAGCTTTTAGAATCATCCAATCGAGTTCTTCTAGTGGTCAGACTTAATTATTTGACTTATATTTTGAAGAAATCAAGATGCGTTTTTACTTGAAAAAAAATCTTTTTTCTGGGCCACCCTAATGTGAATTCATGTTACTTCATGTGACTATATATGACTTCATGTGACTATATATGACTTTATGTGACTTTATGTGACTTCATGTGACTATATATGACTTTATGTGACTTCATGTGACTTCATGTGATTTCATACGACTTCATGTGAATTCAAATGACTCCAGTTATCTTAGAAGATTTCAAAGGAATTCAAATGACTTCAAATGATTTCAAGTGATTTCAAGTGACTTCATTAATCTGACGAAGTGTCTATTTATCTCATTGCTTACTAGGGTTGATCCAAAAAAAATTTTTAATCAAAAACAGTCAAGTACTGAAAACTTTAATTTTGGTTCCCTTATAACGTGTCTAAAATTTGAAATAGATCGATCTTTATCCTGAGGTTCCGCGGAGCAAAAATAAGTTTATAAAATTCATAATTCTAAGAGATTTGCAGTTTTGTAGGACTTTTTCGCATTTTTACAAACCTTTCAAATCTAAAAAAAGTTTTCAAAAGCTTTGAACTAAAAATTTACCAGAAAAAAAAATTTAAATGATTCCAGGAATTAAAATGACCAGATCCTGAATTAAATGAAGTTTAAATAATTCCTAATCCTCAACCTGATTTTTAACAATCTTGTATGATTGACATTCTTTAGTTTTTAAAAACAAAGTCTCATTTTTTTTAAATATCAAAACTTTTTTTTTTAAAGCTTTGCAAGCTATCTTAAATTTGTTCAGCCTGTAGAATCTTTCTCGTATTCATAAAAAGAAAAATTGAGAAGATTTTAGCTATTAATTCAGTCGGTTCATGTTAATGGCTTTTTAAAGCTTTTTAAAATTAGTATAATTATTTGAGATTTATAAAAATGTGACTTTGTCCTAGAAAAATTGAAAACATTGAAATCTTGAAAATATTTTCGAAAATTGGACATATTGTATAAATTACAAAAAAAAAATAATATTAGCGATTTTTGCAAAACTTCATTTAATTCAGGGCCTGGCCCTGAGTGTATAAGAATGAGATTCTCTCCTAGATAAGCTCCCAAACATTGAAATCGTACAATATTTTGGAAAACGACATATCATTTAGTACGCGAAAAAAATTCTTTTTAGCTAGAGCATTGTTCTTTATTTTGATCTCTGGTAAGTTTGATTTAAAACATACGGAAAATGGAATATTTCACGAAAACTAAAACTGAATTCTTTTTTAGGCATATTTTATTAATAAAAAATGTGAGAATAATTTAAAATAAACTGACTTTTTGCAACTGTTTTGAAAGATGCTTTCTGAATGTTATATGATGTTTAGCTATCAGAGGATTTTTGGGATCCCAAACTGAAGGGTTTATACCAATACAATCTCCAGTGATTTCAACAAAAATATACTTAATAACAACACTAGAAGATTGTAAATTAAGGTTACGTAAAAAGAGAGGGCCGAATGATTTTTGTTTATTTATGGCTTAAAATACTCGGGAGGCATTCCCAAAAAATATTCAGAAAAAACTGGGATGGGCTAGCACTTCTCAGTAAAAACTGGTTCAAGCTAGCCGTGTTTATAACACAAAATCGATGAGAAAATGATCAAATAAGTGGTAAATATGGCTTATATTAATAGATAGCAAACGCTTGCCAAAATTCTCAAATAACGAAAAAGAACAGATTTGTTGACAATGTTTGCATCTTACAATACATTTTTCAAACTAAATAAAATTCTCTTGTTTCTAAAAAAGATAAACAAAAATCACATTTTTCATTTTACCAGAAGGAATTTATTTTCCTTCTCTTTTACTTATAGTTTCATCGCGATATATCGACAAAGATAAATGTTTGGTAAAAGCTAATATGATCACTCCTAGGATCAGAATAAATATTTGAAGCAGATTAAATGTAACCTTCCCATTTTGCAGAAATCATATTTCCCAGGGAACTTGTGCTGGAATTATTGAATAACATTCCATCCCATTGAACTCTTCTTTTCAAAAAGAATATCCCAGAATAGTCATTGGCAAAGGGCCATTCACGTTTTCGGTGTCTCTCAATGGTATTTTTTCTCATTTATATTTCCACTGGTAATTGATATGTTGCCAACAGACACGAAAACACAGGAAAATGCGTCTACATTGGACCAGTGCCTAAAAATTAAATCACCTTCAGTGTTTCTCTTTCAATATGATTAAAATTTAATGCTGGTCTATGCGCATTTTTTAAATTACTAGTTGTCAGCGAAATTCCCGTCCACGGAGAGAAATTCCGCAAAGAGAATAGTAGAGGGATTTTGGATTTAATGCCAGGATTGTTAATTATGGTACTTAGCCCGGAGTGACAAATATTTATTTCCCCAGCTTTGGAACAGTCTAGATGGATTTGAATCTTTGGGCTAATTGCGCTCAACCTTGTTCATTTAAACTAATAATATTAATTTTTAGAATTAGATATTTGATATAATATTATTGCAATATCTCATGTTTTTTCTCAAAGCCGCATGAAAAGTTTGACTTGACAGGGAAACTCATTTTATTTTTAGAGGCGTACAATTTTTCATAATTTTTCATTCATAATTTCTGTATAAATTCCTGGGATATGAAGGAAGTGAAGAGTAATTTGTTTAATTTATCAAATTATTTCTACAAATTTTAATTATTTCTTTTAAAATCTAAATCGTGTAAAAAAATTAGCGATTTATGAAAGTACTGGGAATGTGGATTCTCAGAATTGCGTGAAATTGAAGTTTTATTGGAAAATTTACTAAATTAATAGCTTCACTCATAAGTATAACATTTTTATCGTTAATTTATAGAAATTAAATTGAAGTTTCAATCAATTTTGATTTAAGTCTCGATTCAAGTTCACGAACCCAATAGTGGCTAATAGTGGCTCATGAAAAATACTTCACTACTTATCCCGAATTTTGGGACGAGACACTCCGAAGTATTTAAATAAATAATAATTATGAACTAACAAAAATAGCTATGCTTTTCTTATTTAATGGTCCAATTATCAAATTAAAATATGTGCTTCAATTTAAAGTCTTGTGCTATAAAATATAATTAATAATCACAAATTAAAATAATAATAAAATAGCTACATCAGCTTCCATGCAATTTCAATTGAATTTTTATTTTGATCTTGAAGATTTCCAATTGAAGTTCCTTCTATTTTTAAAATGTGTAATTTAAAATTATGTAATTTTAAATTTTTTATTTTCTACATAGTTGAATTTTGAATATTTACAATTAAAATCTCTTCAATTTTAAAGATGTGTAAATAAAAATGCTTGAATTTGGTTGATTTTGAAAATCAGAAGTCACGTTTTCAATTCTAACTCTTCCAAATCAAAGAAATTTGAATTTGAAAAAATTTGAAAAACCATCGATATTACCGCATTTTTATTTATAAAGCTCAGGTCAAGCTTTCAAATCTAAATCTTCCAAATTGAAGCAATTCGAATGTAAATCATAAAAATTATATATCTTTTTACATTGTAAACTTAAAACTTGCATAATTTTCAATTATAAATTTTCGAAATAAAAAAATATAGAATTGCAAATTATTCAATTTTGAAGATTTATATTTTAAACGTTGTCATTTTCAACAGTTTTTTCAATAGTTCAATTTTGAAGATTTACAATTGAAGATCCTTAAACTGTTACCATTTTCAAATTGAAGTTCTTGAATTTTAAAGATATATAAATAAAAATTATTACATTTTTATGATTTTGAAAATCAGTAGTAAGTTTTCAATTCCAAGTCTTCCAAATTGAAGAAATTTAAAATGTAAATCACCAAAATTACAGAATTTTCAATTGTAAACCTTAAAACTTGCATAATTTTTAATTGTAAATTTTTTAAATTTTAGCTGGTCAATTTCAAAGATTTACGATTCGAAGTCTACAATTTTGAAAATCTATGATTGAAAATTCTTGAATTTTAAAGATGTATAATTTAATAAAAAAATCTGAAACTTGGTTGATTTTCTTGATATGGAAATCAAAAGTCAAGTTTTTAATTCTAAATCTTCCAAATCGAAGAAATTTTAAATGAGAAGAATCAAAATTAGATAATTTTTAATTGTAAATTGTCAAAATTAAAAACTTTTTATTTTTAAAGATTTATAATTTAAAACTGTTCAACTTTAAAGCTGTATACATACAAATTCTTAAATTTTGTTGATTTTGAAATTCAAACGTCAAGTTTTCAATTCTAAATCTTAAAAAATGAAGAAAATTCGAATGAAAATCATCAAGATTACGGCACTTTTAATTTATAAAACCTAAAACTTTCTTAATTCTTAATTGCTAATTTTCGAAATTAGAAAATGGTGAATTTTAAAGATTTATGATTGAAAGTTTTACAATTTTGAAGAGTTATGATTGAAAATTCTTGACTTTAGTAAATCCAAACTCAATTTTGCAATTCTGAATCTTTCAAATTGAAGAAATTTCTCATACAAATCGTTAAAATCACAGCATTTTTAATTTGTCAAACTTGAAACTTACATACTTTTTAATTGCAAAATTAAAATGTAAAAAGTGGTCAATTTTAAAGATTTGCGGTTCAAGTTTCTACAATTTTGAAGAGTTACAATTGAAAATTCTTGAATTTTGAAAATATGAAATTGCAAATAACTCAATTTTAAATATTCGTATTCTAAAGGTATTTAATTTTGAACTTGTTTTTTTGGAAATAGTTCAATGTTGAAGATTTACAATTGAAAATTCTTCAATTTTGAATATTTGCAATTGAAGACTCTTGAATATGTAATGTCTATAATAGAAAATGATGCAATTTTTAAAGCTTTTTTAGGAATAGCTCAATTTTGAAGATTTAAAGTTGAAATGTATTCAATTTGATAAATTTGCAATTGAAAAGTCTTTAACTTTGCACAGTCAAAATGACAGCATTGATTATTTTTTTATAATTGTTTACATATACATAGAACATATGTTTCCGTACATAAAAAGAAACTTTTCAGGGCATTCAAGTTACTTTAATCAGTGACTGGAAATGTAACAAGTTAATATTTAATATTTATTCAATAATAGTCGACATCCTCAAACAAAATAATGATTCGAATAAATAATCATTATGAATATCTATTAAATAATAAGTAAAATTGATTTAGATGGTATCGCCCACTTTAGATAGGTGGCCCACTACTGGGTTTGTTACCCTATTGTTTAGCCGAATTTAATGAAATTTGTCAAATAATTGGACATGATAATGAATTGATACGAAATATAAATAAATTTGACCCTAAAGAAGTAATTAATGAACTCATCTGATGAATGGCTTCTATCCAGAGCCCCCCACCCCTCCCACTGCTTAAGCCTGATTAAGTGTAATCCTTCTTGTTATCTACCGCAATTAATCGGGATCAACAAAACGCGCAGGGAGCACAATTCGTGTAAAGTGTTTTGCGTTACACTTTGTAAAATTATTTGTGAATTGGCGCGTCGCGAAAGAAGATAAAGAGTAAACTGGTAGTTGTTGGCCACATGGAGCTGCTGAAAGCCCTCTGCCGAGCCTCTGAGCGTAGGAAAGGAGTGCCGCTAATACCGCCGGAAATAGCGTCACGTTGTCTACGCACAAATGCGTGGAGGACTACTCACACACACGTATACACTAAATTGAGTGGATTCTCATACGCGTGCTTCCAATAACGAATTTAAGTGTGTGCCAACACGCGGTCAAACATTGCGAGTTTTTTTACTCCTGGGAATCTCAGTTTTATTCGGACTCTTGTCGAATGAAATTAAGGGCGATTTTTTTTACTCTTTCGATTTATTTCTGGCAAGATTGAATTCGCAGTGTGCACAGTCTTTCCCCTATTCCCCCGAGTTTCCCCCTTTTCCTCTAAATTTAGGGGAAACCTCCCCACAGTGGATAATGCAACCTACAGTGGCTAATCATTAATAAAAATACTAATGTATGTTAAATCATTAATTAAATTTAATTAATAGTTAAAGACACTATAAGTGTTCATAAATTAAAATCAAAATTATTTTTTACATTTTCATCCTAATGAAAAATTGACTTGAACGTTTTTCATCAAATCTCCACGTTTTGAGACCCCCTGAGTCAGAAAAAAACTATTTTTACGAATGTCAGTCTGTATGTCTGTCTCTATGTCTATATGTCTATGTCTGTATGTCTGTTTGCATCCTGTAGGCACGATAATTTTCGGAAGACTAATCATATTGGATTGAGCTTTTGAACACGTTTTCAAGACATCAAAAGAAACGACGAGTTCGTTAGTCAGCTATTTTGGATGCAAATTCAAAAAGTAAGAGCATTTTCAAAAATTTTGAAAATATTTTTTTTCCAAGATTTAAAAATTCTATAAACGGCTCTTCGTAGTACTCGAAATGTCGGACAATTTATCTCTACGTCTTTTTTCGTTAAAAAGAAAATTATCCAAGTTATAGCGTTTTCAAAATTAAAAAAAAAACGAAAATGAACATTCGAAGTCAAACAACGCACGATATGAAAAAAGTCAAGAGAAGAAAAATCTTGCTTTTTGTAAGCCCTACAAGATTATTATAACAACTTTTTTAATTTTCTCGAAAATCAAAAATTCTAATTTTGATCGTACAAGAAATAGTGAAAAATCAAAATTTCCATTTTGCGGTCGAACTATGCAATATACAAAACAAAGATAAAAAGACAAAATTGTGCACCAAAAAAAATCTATAAATTTTGTAATACTTACTTTTTGATAGGACGGCTAGTTTTTCTTTTATTCGTGAAAAACAACATTAAGAATAAAAAAGATTACATTTTTGGGCAAGCAACACAAGCTACGAAAAAAGCAATTTTGCAAAAGGTGTTAATCCAAAAAAGAGCTACAAATGTGTATACTCATCATTTTTTGATAGGATGCGTAGTTTTTGTTTTTATCGTCAGACACTTTCAAATTATAAGTAATTGAAATTAAAAAATCTTGGTTTTGTTTAGACAATTTCGAGACGTTTTAAATTCAACAATTTCTGAATTATCAATTGTATTTGTAAATTTTTAAAGTATAAATATGTGACTAACAATGTTTATGGAAATAGTTCAGATTTCCACATACGTAAAAAATATTGGTATAAGTATGAGTTTTTTCAAACATATCTTAGTTAATAGAATTTAATCATTTCTTGAATTATTTCACTTGTCTCAAAGTTTTTTAGAACTCTCGATACTTAAAAATGTTGATATTATAGTTTTTTAAATAGTTTATACTTTCAATATTACAAAATAAAAATCCAGGGACGTGAAACGCAGGCTCTGTGCATGTGCATTTAAGTATTTTGAAGGGATCTAACGAATTTCTAGTATCTAGAGAAATTTAGGGAATAACAAAAATTTATTTCAAGGGATTTCTACAGAGTTCGACAATTTCAAGGAACATGAAGCGCATAAAAAAGCAAAGGATTTAAAAGTTTTTAAGTTATTTAAAAAGATTTCAAGGAATTTAAAGAGATTTTGTTTAAAAAAAAATATTATTATGGATTTTCAAATACTTTATGTTTTTAATATTTAAAATATCCAGAGACGTGAACGCGCGCTTCTCGAGCGTACATTTGATTTAAACGGGTATTCTTAGTGGAATAATTTTATGTTATTTTATATCCAAGGTATTTAAAATGATTTCTACTTATTTTAATATGTATTTACGATTTTCGGCGATTTTAATGAATCTTTAGATAACTTTAGGAAATACGTTTAACTTTATTTCAAGAGATTTGTACGGATTTCAACAGTTTCAAAGGATATGAGGGAATTGGACAAATTTCAAAAGAATTGTAGTTATTTTAAAAGATTCTAATGAATTTGAAGATATCTCGTTTTAAAAATTGGTAAAACTCCTAATATTTTTAAATTGGTTATTATTGATTTTTATTAAAAAATGAAAAATCCAGGGACGTGAACTGTGTGAACTTCGTGCGCTTACTGCAAATGTAAAATGTATAAAAATAAATGTTTAATCTTTTCCCTTTGCTCCCTTTTCTTGAAAAACTTCCCCTGTTACCCCTTTTTTGAGCTCTTTTTGCTCCAGGGCTCGCAGTCTGCCCCTATTCTCCTGTGTTTCTTCTTTTTTAATTCCCCCTTTTTCCCCCTATTCTCGAAAAACGTTCCATTTTCCCTTTTTTTCTTTAAATATACGATATTTTAAAATACAATTGAAAAGACAGTCTAATAAAAAAGTCGAAACATTTTAAAACATGCTTGAAACTGTGAAAACGGGAAACAGATTGGCATCCAATATCCACTCAAAATTTAAATCTTCATAGGACTGTTGAACAGTCTCAAATTTTATTTTGAAATCTTATCAATAATTCTGGTATTTTTAAAGGCAGTGGCTACGTGTACCGAAATTTTTGTACAAATAGCTCGATTTTTTCGGTACAAACAAGGGGAGCTTGAAAAGGAGCTATTTGTACCGAAATTTCGGTACGCATAGCTGGATTTTTTCGGTACGCGTAAAAACTTCCATTTTTAAATGCACGAAAGTACATTGAAAAATCGTTTTAAATTATTTAAAAACATAAACTTTTTCAGAAAAATATTGCTTCTTCTTGTCTAAATGTAAAAATTGATATTTAATTTTTTTGGTCGGACTTTTTATATCTCTGTGAACGGATTTCCATCGACCTAAGTATATTCATTTTTTAAAAATAAATTCTTTTATAGGCACAAATCATTAAAATATCATTTAGCATTATTTACAAATATATAATGTCTTATAAAAAAAATTCTTTCTTCTTTTCAACATATATAAACTAATGTTTAATATTTCCCTTATTATTCCCTTCTTTCGTGAAAAATTACCCTATTTTCCCTTTTTTTGAGTTTCTTTTGCGCCATTCTCCTTAAAAGTTTTACTTTTATTCTCAACTTATTTAAAGTTTGTCTTTAAATTAGTTCGGTGTCTAAATTTAATGATAAAAATAGTCTTTAAAAAACTCCTCCTGAGACGTCCACTAAAAATAAAACATTAATTGGCTTGGTTTTGGATACAAACTTTTCGTGCTGTAAACAAGGACATAATGTAACTAGTTTTCATCCCCGAAGTTCTGAAAAGCCGTTGTGACGTCACTGAGGATTTCTTTTCAACTTTTTTTTTACTAAAGTTTTCTTCCTTTCTTGGTGCTTACGTTTATAATCAGGGTGGCCGCTGGACCGGGAAATCCAGCGAAATCCAGGACATCCAGAAATTTTGGATAATATTTTTAAGTCTGATTCAGGAGGAGGGAATTAAAAAAAAATCTACTACAAAAGACGAATTTGAACAAAATGAATAGCTTTTCGATCTAATGGTTGAAATTTCAACTGAAGAAGGTAGGTTTTCAAGCAAACATGGAGTAGTTAAATTTTTAGTTAAAAAAATAATAATTTTCAACTGAACAAAAAGAAGTTTCAACAAAATATTTATATTTCTAACAAAAAAAATGAATTTTCAACCATAACGTTGAATCTTTAATAAAAAAAATACATTTTGAACCAAAGAGTTGAATTTTCGACCAAAAACATTAATTTTAAACCATAAAAATTAATTTTCTACCAAAAATGTATATTTAAAATTTTATATTTACCTTAGTGGTATAATAATATTTTCAGAATAAAAAATTAATTTTTAACCAGCAAAAAGAACGAATTTTCAACACAATAGTTGAATTTTTAATCAAGGCAATTAATTTTCAACAAAATACATGAAGTTTCAACAAATAAAGATACATTTTCAATCAAAAATAGAATGGTTAAATTTTCAGTTGAACAATTGATTTTCAACCAATTGAAAACGAATTTTCAACAAAATAGGTAAATTTTGAACAAGAAGAAAACGTTTTTAAAATAAAATTATGAATCATCAACCAACAAATTCATTTTTAAGAAAGTACATAGTTCCACCTCCAACTAAGTAGTTGAAGTTTCAACAAAAAATTTAATAGTTGATATTTCAACCAAAAAATATTTCAATTTAAAAGCTAGAACAGTTGAATTCATCCAAAGAAGACGAATTTTTAACAAAGTAGTTGAAAATCCTCGATAAAAACCAAGAAAGATTTTTCAGTCAAAAATATCATCCAAAATGTGGAATTTTCATGCCAAAAAGACGAATTTTCTACAAAGCAGTTGCATTTTTAAACTGAAAATATGAATTTTCAACAAGAAAGTTAATATTCGACCAACTAGTTGAATTTTCGAACCAAAAAGACGAATTTTCAACCTAAAAGATTGACTTTTTTGTTTTTAACAAAATTGTTCAGTTTAGAACAAAATAATAAAATTGTATGCTTATGCCCTAAGTTTTTAAATTCTACAAGTATCTTTTTGATGATCAACATTTTTATTTAAATGATTGAGTACTATCTGTACAATATGTTAATTGTTTTTAATACTTTTCAGAACTTCCAATTGTTCCAGGCCATTCGATATTTTCCTTTATTTCAACATATAAATAAAATTCCACACATGTCAAGTTTTTGAATTTGCAATTGTGAACAAAATTTCGGTCTGCGCAATAAAAATCGCGAATTTTCGTTTTCGGACATGAAAAATCAGGACAGCGATAAAAAATCAGGACGTCTGGTCACCCTTTGAATATTCCGAAACCGATATGATTAAAATTTTGAATAGTAGAGCACTTCGAAGATCGATAATCTGAAAATTGAATTCTCTTCTCTCCCACGAGGCCATCTCAGCCTTTTTTGAACTAAGCTTCGGATGCCGCTGGCTGTGCCTGCACATGTCGCTGCATTACTCGTACATGCTGAATAGCGACACGTGTCCCCTTCCTGTCGTGTCATCTCCCGCAGAACAACATATACATTTTTACACTCTAGTGCAGCATTTTTCTCAATGTGTGAATTTGTATGTGTTTCATGGTATTTTAGCTTCAGCAGCATCCCCTGGCCCTGCAGGCCTACCAGAAGATTCATTAAAAGTCTTCGACCTGACCCACCCGATGCCCCCCCGATGCTCATCCCTCAAACCAGCTGGCCACAATAATGATTACTATTTTAAAATCCGAAACTCTGCTGCTTACTTCTAGTATTTACAGTCTCTCGCCCTCCTTGAAGTATACCTAAGAAAAAGACTGAATTCGGTGAAGCAGACCAAATATTTAGCTTTGGGATTGAAAAATAAATATTTCATGCTTTTTTCATTGCATAATGTTTATTTTTGAACTTATTCTCCATTAGTCCTTACGTTCGTCCAAAGTTCAGAATTTGTTTTATGTTGAATTCATTCCTAAAAATATTCTCTAGATCGATTCCCGTTTTTTCTTACTGTACCTCTTGAAACATTTAAAATTCTTAAAAAGCTTATTTTTTTCAAAATCTTCAAAAATCCACATTTTTTAAAAAGTTTTCTGAAATCCTGACACGTTTTAAATCATCTTCGTATGTTTTCAATACTTATAAACCTTCTGAATATCTTTTAAAATTTTTAGAATTTTCCTAAATTTTTTTTCTAAATCTTCTAAATGTTTATTATTCAATTCGAATTGTTCCCAAGACTTATAAAAAATTCTGCAAAATTGAAAAAATTGCCTCAAAATCTTCCAGGTTCATTTTTGATAACTTTAGAAATCTTTAAAACATTGTCGAAATCTTGTTTAATGTTTTCTTAAAGTTAAGGTTTTAAAATAAAAAATCTAAGTTTTGGAAAAAATTAAAAACTTTTTCTTTAGGGCCATTGAAAATGTACGCAACTTTGTTTTCTGAGAAAGTTGAGG